>JAWPHD010011458.1:0-83730 GCA_037043455.1 Cyrtodaria siliqua
TAAATCAAGGGCCATAACTTCGCTTTTACTAGTCCAATATGGCTGGTTTTCGAAAATGTTTGAGCTTTCAACGGCATTAACAATCTGATAAAGTTTGGTAAAGATCTGATGAACAATGAAGCCCCTATCGTCTTAACGAGGCAAAATATAGCATTTTTAACTAATCAAGGGTCTTAACTCCGCTGTTACTGGTCCGATATGAATGGTTTTCTAACTTGTCCGAGCTTTCATTGATATTAACAATCTGATAAAGTTTGGTAAAGATCGGATGAACAATGAGGCCCCTATCGTCTTAACGAGGCAAAATATAGCATTTTTAACTAAATCAAGGGCAATAACTCCGCTGTTAATGGTCCGCTCTAGCTGGTTTTCGAACTTGTCCGAGCTTTCATTGATATTAACAATCTGTGCAAGTCTGGTAAAGATTAAATAATAAATGAAGGTGCTAGAGTGTTCACAAGGCTTAATATGGCATTTTTCAGCAAAACAAGGGCCATAACTCGCTAGAAATTATTTCGATCTTGCCGGTTTTCGAACTTGTTCGAGCTTTCATTGATATAAAGACACTGGCAAAGTTAAGTAAAGATCCGATTAACATTGAAGGCCCTAGAGTGTTCACAAGGCAGAAAATAGCATTTTTCAGAAAAAACAAGGGCCATAACTCTGGTGTTACTGACCCAATTCAGCTGATTTTTGAAATTGTCCAAGCTATAATTGGTATTAACAATCTGTGCAAGTCTGGTAAAGATCAAATAATAAATGAAGGTGCTAGAGTGTTCACAAGGCTTAATATGGCATTTTTCAGCTAAACAAGGACCATAACTCGCTTGAAATTATTTCGATCTTGCCGGTTTTCGAACTTGTTCGAGCTTTCATTGATATAAAGGCACCGGCAAAGTTAAGTAAAGATCCGATTAACATTGAAGGCCCTAGAGTGTTCACAAGGCAGAAAATAGCATTTTTCAGGGGAAAAAAGGGCCATAACTCTGGTGTTACTGACCCAATTCAGCTGATTTTTGAAATCCAAGCTATAATTGGTATTAACAATCTGTGCAAGTTTGGTAACGATCAAATAATAAATGAAGGTGCTAGAGCGTTCAAAAGGCAGAAAATAGCAATTTCAGAAAAAAACAGGGGCCATAACTCCGGTGTTACTGATCCAATTTGGCTGGTTTTCGAACTTTCATTGATATAAAGACACTGGCAAAGTAAAGTAAAGATCCGATTAACATTGAAGGCCCTAGAGTGTTCACAAGGCAGAAAATAGCATTTTTCAGAAAAAAACAAGGGCCATAACTCTGGTGTTACTGACCCAATTCAGCTGATTTTTGAAATCCAAGCTATAATTGGTATTAACAATCTGTGCAAGTTTGGTAACGATCAAATAATAAATGAAGGTGCTAGAGCATTCACAAGGCAGAAAATAGCAATTTTCAGAAAAAACAGGGGCTATAACTCTGGTGAAATTATTCCGATCTGGCTGGTTTTCGAATTTGTCCGAGCTTTCATTGATATTAACAACCTGTTAAAGTTTGGTAAAGATCGAATGAAAAATGAAGGCCATAGAGTGTTCACAAGACAAAAGTAAACGACGGACGACGGACAACTCGCCATCCCATAAGCTCTGCTGGCCCATGGCCAGTAGAGCTAAAAATTATCGACAACGGGAAATAGATAAAACAAGAGCTGTCGGAGAACAGCGCAGCTCGACTATTCGATTTTTCGGAGAATAATAAATTTATAGCTAGTATATACCATCAGAAAACAAGGCTACAACAATATGGGGTGGGGTTGGGAGCACAACATAACTATGTGTAAGAATTGACCAAAACTACACAGAAATATGAAAAAAAAAAAAAAAAAAAAAAAAATAGAGTTTTGAGTGGGGTGCGGGGTGGGGGTGGGAGAGGGGGTGGTGAGGGCAACATAATATTATATGTGTAAGAAGCTATGTAATAATTCACCAAAACAACACAAAAATATGAAGAAAAGAAAAATTAAAAAATTGAGTTTGAGTGTGTGTGTGTGGGGGGGAGGGCAACATGTGTAAGAATTGACTAAAACAACAAAGAAATATGTAAAAAAAACAAAACAATATTCAAGTGGGGATTGGTGAGAGGCGTGGATTGGGTGGGGGGTGGGGGTTGGGTATGGGGAGTGGGGAGGAGAGGCTGGAGTGAGTTGGGGGCGGGGGGGGAGGGTGCAACATATATGTGTAAGAATTGACAAAAGCAACACAGAAATATGTAAAAAAAAAAGTTTCAAGTGCGGGTTTGGGTGTGGGGGAGAGAGACGGGAGTGGGTTGGGGGCAGGGGGCAACATATATGTGTAAGAATTGAATAAACCAACAAAGAAATATGTAAAAAAAAAAAAAAGTTTCAAGTGTTGGAGGTGGGGGGGGGGGGGGGGGGGGGGGGGGGGGGGGGGGGGCGGTGAAGGTTGCAACATATATGTGTAAGAATTGACTAAAACAACACAGAAATATGTAAAAAAAACAATAACAAAAATAGATTTTCAAGTGGGGGTTGGGGATGGGTGGGGGGAGGCGGGGGGGAGAGGCGGGAATGGGTCGGGGGGGGATAACATATGTGTGTTAGAACTGACTAAAACAACAAAGAAATATGTAAAAAAAAAAAAGAAAAAAAAGTTCCAAATGTGGGGCGGGGTGAGAGGGGGTTTGGGGAGGCGGGTGTGTGTGTGTGTGGTGGGGGCAGGGAGGGTTGCAACATATATGTGTAAGAATTGACTAAAACAACACAGAAATATGTAAAAACAAAAACAAAAAAAAATTCAAGTGGGGGGAGGGGGGGGGGGGGGGGGGGGGGGGGGGGGGGGGGGGGTTGGGGTTGCAACATATATGTGTAAGAATTGACAAAGCAACACAGAAATATGTAAACAAAAAAAAAAAAAGTTTCAAGTGGGGGTAGGGTGGGGTGGGGTGTGGGTGGGGTGGAGCATGGGTGAGGGTGAGAGGCAGGAGTGGGTTGGGTGGGGGGATGGATGGGGCAACATATATGGGTAAAAATTGACTAAAACAACAAAGAAATATGTAAAAAAAAAAAAAAAAAGTTTCAAGTCTGGGGCGGGTTTGGGGTGATGGGGTGAGAGGCGAGAGTGCATTGGGGGGTTGGGGTGGGGCAACATATGTGTGTAAGAATTGACTAAAACAACAAAGAAATATGTAAAAAAATAAATAAAAAAATTCAAGTGTGGGGCATTGTTGGTGGGGGTGATTGATGGGGTGAGAGGCGTGGGGGCGGGGAGGGTTGCAACATATATGTAAGAACTGACAAAAGCAACACAGAAATGTGAGAGGCGGGGTGAGAGGTGGGGGGGGGGGGGGGGGGGGGGGGGTGGGGGTCGGGCGGTGAAGGTTGCAACATATATGTGTAAGAATTGACTAAAACAACACAGAAATATGTAAAAAAAACAATAACAAAAATAGATTTTCAAGTGGGGGTTGGGGATGGGTGGGGGGAGCGGGGGGGAGAGGCGGGAATGGGTCGGGGAGGGGATAACATATGTGTGTAAGAATTTACTAAAACAACAAAGAAATATGTAAAAAAAAAATAAAAAAAATTCAAGTGTGGGGCATGGTGGGTGGGGTGATTGATGGGGTGAGAGGCGTGGGGGCGGGGAGGGTTGCAACATATATGTAAGAACTGACAAAAGCAACACAGAAATATGTAAAAAGAAAAAAAAAAAAAAAGTTTCAAGTCTGGGGTGTGGTGTGGTGTGGGTGATGGGGTGTGAGGCGGGGTGGGGGAGGGGGGTGCAGGGAGGGTTGCAACATATATGTGTAAGAATTGACTTAACACAGAAATATATAAAAAAATAAATAAAAATAAAAATTCAAGGTGTGGGGCGTGGTGGGGGGGGGGGGGGGGGGGGGGGGGGTAGGGGGTGATGGGGTGTGAGGGTGCAGGGAGGGTTGCAACATATATGTGTAAGAATTGACTAAAACAACACAGAAATATATAAAAAATAAAAAAAAAAAAAAATATTCAATTGTGGGGCGTGGTGGGTGGGGTCATGGGGTGAGAGGCATGGGGTGGATGAGGAGGGGGGAGGGGGGGGGGGGGCAGGTAGGGTTGCAACATATATATGTAAGAATTGACAAAAGCAACACAGAAATATGTCAAAAAAAAAAAAATCAAGTCTGGGGCGGGGTGGGGGGGGTGGCGGGGTGAGAGGCGGGGGAGGTGGAGTGGTGGGGGTGGGGAGGGTTGCAACATATATCTGTAAGAATTGACTAAAACAACACATAAATAGTTCAAAAAAAAAAAAAAAAAAAAGTGTGGAAGTGAGTGGGGGCGGGCGGGGGTAGAGGGGGGGAGGAAGGAGCCCATGCCCCAATATGGGTGAAGTAATAAGATGCATAATGCTATAACAAATCCCGAAACTAAATTATAAATATATACATGCTTACATGCAACCCTAGATTTGCCTTTATTGCACATTTTATGGGTCATCACAATTTGGGTTCCATGGGAGCCCAGAATTTGCAGAAGACAAAATTACTTATCCAACCCTTTACAACATACTACAAGGAAACCAATTCCAAAATTTAGTTCAGCTAGGACAAAAAATGTAAGAGATATAGACCTGTAAACACAGCTTACACGCAAAATTTGATGTGAAACAGACATATTTTAAGGGCTATCAGAATTTGGGTTCCATGGGAGCCTAGGGGTTACAGGAACCAAAATTACTTAAGCAGCCCTTACGATAATGCTATAAGGAAGCTAATGGCCAAATTTGGTTGTGCTAGGGTAAGAATTGTAAGAGATATAGACTTGTAAACACAGCTTACACGCAAAATTTGATGTGAAATGGGACACATTTTATGGGCTATCATAATTTGGGTTCCATGGGAGCCCATGGGTTACAGGAACCAAAATTGCTTATGCAGCCCTTAAGATAATGCTATAAGGAAGCCCATGAACAAATTTGGTTGTGGTAGGATAAGAAATGTAAGAGATATACACTTGTAAACACAGCTTACACGCAAACCTTGATGTGGGACGCCGACGCCGACGCCAACGCCGACGCCGACCCCGTGGTGATTACATAAGCTCTCTTATTCTTCGAATAGTCGAGCTAAAAATTATATTGAAGCGCGCACAATAGATCAGTGTCGATGAGCCGTTTGTAATTTTTGTGCGACTCTGGCGCAAGGCACGTGCCTATCCCAATCAACGCGATATTACTCACATTCATTTTTTTTGAGGGAGAAGGACACTATAAAACAAATTTACAATTATTTAGCAAAATGTGGTTCATTTGAGATAAACTTTCTTCTATAAATGGATCCAAAACAAAACAATATTGAAATAGTAAGTGGGGAAATGTTGTTTACCAAAAGAAAGAATGTTTTTATTTTGAAAATAATAGGCCACTGTTGTGAAAAAATGACCAATTTTAAATTGTGAAATTCGGCCCCTGTTATAGAAAGGGGAAAAATGCCCTGGAAGGACTTGTAAAATTATTTTATTTCGCCTTACCAACATTTTAATTAGATCACCTCAGTGAATTCTAGTGAGATGACAAACCCGATGAGTTAGTTCCCTTTTGTCTCGCCTGCGTAATATGGCAGACACTTAGGGATCACTGTGTCCGTCACACTTTAACTTGCAGCCTAACCTTGGTCATAAACAAATTATTGACCGCCCATTAGAACCGCAAATGGCCCAATGAAACTCTAGCATATGGGGCCATTGGCACATATAGCGCAGTGATTTTTGTGGTTATTTTTACCGCCGAATATCGGCACTTTCCCCTGGCAAAAATCGACTGTATTTTCCCAAAAAAAATGTCATATTTTCCCATTCCAAAGTCATATTTTCCCAATCAAAAGGTCCAATAAAAATATTAAATTTATACTTTAAAGTATTGGTAAAAGAGCTTTCCGTAAGCGTATTACATTTTAATTTTCGCGAAAAACGATATTGTCGTACTATCAGGTTGGGGTAAAAGCCGTACTGCACCTTGATAAAAATAATCAAGAGCTGAATAGCTAGTGCATTAAATCTAGAACATTCGACGCTTTTACCCCCACCTTGTAGTTGCGCGCAGGTACGAACTATCCAATGGGCGAGACGCATTTATATTTTATCGCCAGAATCAATCGAACGCTTTAACGTAGCATAGTATTTATACGATACAATTACGAAAGGCGTTCTTTAACCAAGATATGCTCTGATATTAACAATCAACATGTCCCATAATTCAAAATATTACGTATAAAAGGTTAAAAAGAATGACGCAAAGAGCTTACAGAGCATTAGCTGTGATTAAAAAGCTGAATCAGATCACGGGTGATGACGAACAGACTTCGTCAGAAATTTCTGTAGTTACTGAAATTGAAATTACCCCACCTACCCACTGACCTACTCAACTTTCGAGTGTGAGGAGTGAATCTCTTGTCGAGTGTCCTACTCCTACAAGTTCAACTGAATCGTGTGATCCTCCTGGGCCATGGAAGCGCTTGTGGACATGTTGAAAGGACAAAAAAAAAGAAAACTGTCTTTTAGATGATTACATTACAGTAGTAACAAGAAATGTCACAGTAAGTGACAAATGCCCCTGAAGTGACAAATGCCCCTGAAGTGACCTGTATGTGTGACCTTGACCTTTGAACAATATGAAACCAACAGATATATTTTAAAAAAAATCAATAAAAAAAATCATCAAACAAACAATAAAAATAAAAGAAAATAAAAATTTAAAAAAAATAAAAAAATTCGTGACACGTCTTGTTGTGGTGAGCAATTGTGCAAAGTTATTTGAAAATCTGTTGATTAGTGTCCGAGTTATGAAGCGTAGACGATTACTGAATGGATTTTCATGAAACTTTACAGAAATGTTGCCCATGAAGTCTAGTTGATCCTAGCAAAAATTCATGTTGATGTGAAATCAAAAGAAAAATTACGGACGGACAGAATGCATGGACCGATTCACTTAAAATGTGCAGTTCCTCGGGAAAAGAAAGTAGTTGATTTTTTTAGTTTTTATTTATTTCTTGGACGACACGTATATATTTGAACATGGCCCATCAGAACTCTAGCATATGGGGCCATTGGCACATATAGCTTATTGGCTATCCTATTCACTGCATATACATATTAATCATTTTGTTATTAGGTCTGTGCATTTAACAACTGATCTTTCAATACGTTTTAACAAATAAGACAGTTACTCCCTGCCTTTTTACATCACTAGACTCGAGTGTTGAACTCTGTATACCTGGCTACCTGCCTGCTGGGTAAGTCATGTCAAAATTAGATGTGTTCGAGGGTCACGGATGCCCCCACTGAAAAATAATCGTCGAAAAACGTAAAATCTGATGAAAAAAGGTCTATAACTCTGGTAATCAAAACTGGATTTTGAATCCGAATCTATATGCACATCTTGACATCATAGATAAGGCACAAAAAAAAAGAGTGTGTTTCCTATTGCATGCTCTGAAAATATAGGGTCGGTACGTAGGCATTTTTTTTTTTGGAGCAAGATATTGTGAGATTCTACATGTATTTATCACATTAACCCCATACAAGTTGATGATACAGCTGAAAGTTTCTCTGTGATGTAAGTTTACCTTGATATATTGTGATAAATCATTGTTCAGAGAAAAAAAACAAAAAAAAACAAAAAAAACATTCTCATAGAAAGTTTTAGGGTCGGCCCCTTAAAAATAGGGTCGGTGGGCCACCGGAAACACAGGTTGTTTTTTTTGGCCTAAGCATCCTGTTAAGTTATCATAGGTAAGCATCCTGTTAAGTTTCGAAACAATTGGTTAGGCATAAAAAAAAAAGATGTGTTTCTGGTTTAACCCTGTCAAAAAGTTAGGGTAGGTAGGTAGGAGTTTGTTTTTTTAGATATTTTTTTTAGATATATTGTTCGCATATATTATGCCATTTTTGTACTAAGGCAACTTCTTGATAACCTTTGCAAACAATTTGGATCCTGATTAGATGTTCAACTACTCTGGCTAATAAAATTATCATTTAAATAAAAGTATTTGTTGTTTGATTGTAATATATTTTTTTTTTTAATTTTTCTCTTTTTTTTTTTTTTTTTCGCTAAAAATATTTAGGGTCGGCAGTGAAAAAGTAGGGTCGGTCGGGAAACCGGAAACACACATATTTTTTTGTTAGGCCTTAAAGGCTATGGGAGGAAAAATACAACATAAAATTTAGTAAAAAAGGGCCATAACTATAGCAATACAAGGTCGATTTTAATGCCGAATCAATATGCACATCCGGACATCCTAGGTTATGATCCTGTGAAGTTTCCAAACAATCGGTTGAAAATGTGACCTAAACGCAAAAGATGAAGGTAAAAATTATAAGGTTATCTGCCCTTTGCTTGAAGGTTCAAGGTCACTTCCACATTTGCTTTGTCACGTTGCGATGTACCACCCAAGATACAACTATAAGCAAACTGAAAGGTCTAGTGCATACATTTGCGAGAAAATGACCGGCGCCGGAAAAGCAACACCTATGTCTCTTCTTTTCTTTGTAAAGGCAATACAAATACAATCCTGCTTGATGGTAGAGAAATTATGATAAAACATCTGTCGCAAATTTATGCAACTTACTTGTTAGGGGAACCAGTGGAGACTGGATTCCTGACCTTGGACAGAGAGGAACCCATGGATGATCTCTCATCACTCTTTGATGGAACCTTTATAGAATAACGTGCTTCAATGGATCGCACATACTCCTCTTCAAATTTGGTAGAAACACGTGGCAGTTTATCACTCGCAACAGACATCTTTCATCTGCAATGAAAAATGGTACAAAATACAAATTTCCAGTTTCCCCCATATCTTAGTTTTAAAACTGAAACCTACTCAGCACTTTCCCTCTGCTTTTGAGTATCAGTTAAAGTTTTGTAAATGTAGTGGATCAGCTAACCAAAGTAGGAAGGTAAATCACCTGCCCACTGGCTATTAAGGAACGTCCTGTGTACTGTTATCAGGGTATCAAAGATATATGAAAGCCTTTTTTCCTTCATATCAGCCCCTTTCCCTAGCAAAACTACTGCTTTTTTTTTTGTGCTTAATATTAGTTCCCACTCAAAATTTCTCAACCTTATTATGTTTGTGATACATTTATAGAAGAGTTTATCTAAAATGTACCTCTTTTGCACAGAAATCTTCAATTTCTGCCTATACACTGTTCCCCACTAGCAGGGGTCAAGCCAGACTCCAAAAATAGGGAGAAGTCACTTCTCCCTCCAGTCAAAACAGGGAGAAGTTTTTCAAAACAGGGAGACTTGAGGTCGGTCGACAAGAGACAGACGATTATATATCGAGTTAACCAATTGCATGTTATTTTATTAATTATTTGTATTGGTATTATTTCTGTTAATAACTAAAATAATGCATAATACTAATAAAGCATGTATTATTATTATCATTTTGTTATTATTATTATTTTCCCACGGCCCACAGACATATTAGGTCTGTGCACGACCTTACAAACTTCAAAGTGAACAGTGCCAAAAATCCTATCTGTCTTGAACCCCCCACCCGCGCCACCATCGTTTCATTTTTATTGAAAAATACTAATTATTCGATAATTACCCCCAACTTAGTTTTCATTCATGCCCGCATTGAGTAACATACGTTATTGATATCTATGTCTAATCGTAGAATACAATACATTTCCGCTGATTTCTCTCGTCAATAAAACAATCACAAACTCTCTTTATACCAAACACATTTCTTTATTTCATAATTAGCCTCAATAAAACACACAACCAAAGTTTTGCTTATTAAAGATTCTTTACAATTAACTGTGCCGATGTCAATCATATAATTTATATACACTGTATTTTCCATTTATTTATCGTGGGAGATTTTTCAAGGTATCTTGTTGTCAATCATAATCATAACCCCGCCCTTGCGCAGTGTTTTGTAGTACGATTTTTAATTATTCATCAAACGAAAAAATACGACAGCTTTCATTGGTTTACTTAAATAGAATGCGCACATGATTCCCCACATGATCTAATCACGTGATCGCCTAACGAGCAAACATGGCGGTTGATATTCTCATCTCGCCTAAGGCAAGCCGATAAAGATCGATAATTAGGCTATTGCCCTGATTAGATAAGAGTCGCGTTGTTATTTAATGGTAATGGGATTAAATAAGGTACTTGTGATACACGCGCTGATTGTATATTTTAGAGGCTTTTGTTTATTATGAGGTTAATCACATTTGAAATTGCCGAAATTGACCCGAATTTGCCAAAAATGACGGCGACTCAAATTTCGCCCCACATGAATAAAAAAGCGAAGTCGGCCAAACTACAGCGAAGTTTGTAGCGACTGCGCCTAATCGCGTGACCCCTGCACTAGATCTCGAAATCGCATTATTTCCACCCCCCCCACACCCATAACTCGAAAATCACGAGTAGAGATCTTTCTGCAGCACGTCATCAGCTGGGAGTCAATTCCACTGGAAAACAGTAATTGTTAGAGCAGGGTTCAAATTTAAAACTTATTTACTTGCTAACTGCAGGTAGATATTGGCAGATTGCAAGTAGAAAATATGAGCACTTGCTAAATTTTGCAAGTAATAAAAGAAACCCACTTCGTCTAAATTTATTCACTAAACATATTCATCAAACTTAAGTAAAATAAGTGCATAATACAGTACAGCTCATGCGAAACCAGGGTTCTCAATAGACTTTAAAAGTGAAGAGTCATATGACCCTTGACTCAAAAATCTCAAGGGTCAAAATTGAAAAAGCAAGAGTCAAATATAAATCAAACAAATCGAAACGCCGTTTTACAAAACATCCTTTAATAACTTTAATTGTAGTGAATTCTGTAAATATTGTATTACAAAGAAAGGTGTGCAAGAATATATATACATTTGAACTTAAAAAACTACTATTCCATTTTACAATAATGTGTCATTATATATGTCAAAGATTCCAAAGTTATGTAAGGATGTTTTATAAATTGGGGTCCACATTTGTTAATATTATAAGTTATTGGTGTTATTATAACACAATCTCTGTTTGCACCAATTGTATATATATGTTTATTTGGAACATTAAACAAGAAAACAAAGGACAGTGTATCTTTAATGTATGTTTAATTCTCAAGAAAACTATTCTCATTTTATTAATTTCAAAAAATAATTCTGTAGTATAGTACACTCTATAATATTATATAACAGTCGAAAATATACTTCTTTGCGCCATTTATTTGTGAATTTAACATACATGAATTAATAAAGTCGGTTACTCGATAGCACAAACAATGTCCGTAATTGCAAAATATCACAATGCGTAATGTCCGGTAAGTTTTGACTGAGTGCCAACCCAGGTTAAAAAACGCTCTTTTTATGTACATTTCGCCGATTTATAAATATTTAAATTATCCTCATTAAAACTATATTTCTTTATTCTTTAAAACGTGCGTAAAACAAAAATAACGAACAACAACACAAATAAAAAAACAACAAACACAAATAAAGTCAATTTTATTTTTTGCCGATTTTACCTGTTCACGCGTTTGACCGCTAGCTTCTGTTTTATCGCAATTCAATTTAATTAACCCCCTAATCAATCAGAAGCCGGTAGCAATCAATTAAACAGTTAATCCAATCATAATAGTCTTCACCCGCGCAAAGCATCATAAACTTCAAAGATAATCATTAAATTATCAACACAATAGCAGCGATTAGATTACACAGTGACACCATTTACAGACAGGTTATTTCCCCCCAAGATGCGACAGCAGCGAATTTGATTGGTCGAGAGGCGATCAAGGTCGTCAGGCAAGGTGTCAATCACTGTTTATGCAGATGTGATGTAAATAGTTATTGGATTGATGCTTGGAAGCAAATACACGCGCGTCATAAAAACGCACAGGTCGTAAATTAGATGCGTCAGAAATGGGTCAAATTGAAATTCCATGCGTCAAAACGCGTGTGTATGCGTCTATTGAGAACCCTGGAAACCCACACTTAAATTGATTCGCCGAGTTTGGTCGTATCGAGCGCCGCGCGGATCTACGTGGAGTTGCTCACACTCTGAGTTGCTCCGCGTAGAATCCAATTAACCATGAGTGTACACCTGTGGCAGTGATTTTTTTACCTTTTTTTAAAGGTACCTCTACCTTTTCAATTGGGAAAATATAGCAGCATTTTTACTAAATTGGGAAAAAATTTAAATTCAATAATCAGTATGGTCTATATAAAAAAAAAAAAATGAAGGTTTTATTGCTCAGAACATGTTTTTACTACTGTAATTTAATCATTTAAAAAGACCGTTTTCTTTTTTTTTATGTCCTTTAAACATGTCCACAAGCGCTTCCATTGCCTCTGTGAGGTCCTTATCCATGTGGCATATTCTCTTCATACCCCTTTGACTTGAGAAAAGATGGCCCAGGATGATCACACGATTCATTAAAATACATGTTGACCTGTCTTATTAACCCATTTCATTCGGGACACCGATCCATCAGTAACTACCCTTTCTATTCGGGACACCGATCTATCGGTATAATTTTCTGTTGAAAACCCGTCTCCCATAGAAACGTGTACGAAATGTTATTACTTTCTGTGCACGGACGTGAAACTTTACTAGCACATGCGCATTATTTGCGAGTCATTTCCGCATCTTTTAAAATTGAAAAAGTCTTGAAAAAAAGTAGTTTTTGTTCGTTTTGTCGAAGATTTCTTTTTGATTTGAACAAAATGGCGGAGGCCCAAGAAGCACTTAGCACGAGGAGCGATATAGATGTGGGGAATTTGTCAGATTTGAATGATTCCGACGTAGAAAGTGACGATCCATTCGAGGAAAACATCGAAGATCGTCAACAACAAAGGAATCGGTTTGAATTTCCCGACTATCAGGGATTTTTCGATGATGATTGGGACTCTGATGATTCGGATATCTCGGAATTCGAAGGTTTCCAAGGTGGATGGGTTCGGGATGACTTTCAACGTCCCCAGTCACGGCCGTATACAGGTGAGGGGGGTGCAACAGTTCAGCACCCAGAGGAAGCTTTTCCTCGTGATTATTTTGGTTTGATCTGGGGTGATGACCTATGGGATTATTTGGTTACTGAAACCAACCGATATGCCACCCAGGAAAGGACGAAAAATCCCCCACCCCCGTTCGCACCAGAGTGGTCCCCTGTTGATGTACCCTGCTTGAAGGCATTCTTGGCTTATGTTTTCTAATGGGGATCATGAGATTGCCCAGCAGAAATGACTACTGGCGGGTGAAGAAGCGTCTTTTACGGACCGCCTTCAACTCGATCATGCCACGTGACCAATTTAACCTAATTTGGCGGTTTGCTTTGTTTTATTTATTACTCAAGCGGGATCCCTGATTATAAGGAGGGCACCCAGATTTAAAAGGTAGGGATTCCTGTGGGATTCCAAAGCAGGCTTTTTATTGGCTTACCGAAATAAATATCCATTCAGAATGACTCGGCACTGCACTGCAGTCCGCTTATGACCGAGATGTTACGATCTCTTGGCGCCATTTGTTTTGTTTAATGGAGAGAACGTGAACCGAACCGAGTTATTTTACGCGATTTATTAAACCCCATGTAGACTTGACGCGGTCGTCATTTCCTTATTATTTAATATTGAAATGTTATATAATTATAAATTTTATAAAAACTTAAAATTGATAAAAAATAAAAAGTTTTTCTTAACCGAACACTGTAGAACATATTCTAACACGGTTGTCGTAAACAATATTTGAAAAAAACAAGTACACCGTAAACAAAATGCGAGTGAAAAATGCCGAAAAACGGAAAATACTACAGAAAATCTGTTAAAAGGGCTGCAGATGATAAAGGCCAGCGCAGCCTTTTGACCTTTGGTGTTAAAAGGACAAATTCCTTGACAACACAACTTGCCAAATCTCCGCCTACTGAAGTTCCGGGTCAGTCGGACTCGCAACTTGCGACACAATACCTCGTCGTCGATCTTCCGGTGTCTGAAGACCAGACAATCAACTCACCGGACTTCACACCCCCTGATATATCTGAGTCTCACTCTGTCTCACCACCTGTGACAAGTACAACTCAGCCACCCCCCACTGTTGTTGAGCGTTCTTTCAGCCTGATAAATGACCTATGCACATTTCTGAGGTCTTCATTGAAGACAACAAACTTGGATGCTCTGATGAGAATTAACTGTGTAAACCCCCAAGAGGAGGACTTTGATCAAATTGTTGATGACTTTAAGGAGTTCAAGTTCAGACAGTTACCCTTGTAAATGATGTTAAAATTAGAAGTGTCCTATTATACCAGTCCTGTTTTAGTGTTAAATAATTTTGTTTTCAATTATTAAATTGATGCAACTTTCTATTTACTGTATGTATGCAGACTGCAATTTGTTTATTGATGTATCTTGAAAGTCAGTCTACCTTTTCCCATTTTGGCCGAAAATCGCGCTTGAATTTCCCAAAATAAAAGGCTAAGGCCCCTTCCCAATTTTTGGAAAAAAGGCCCTGTGTCTGCCCGATCGGGCAAGTGAAAAAAATGGTCGAAAATGATCAAATTCGGAAATTTAAATCGAAAATACATCAATAATCGTACGCGCTACTTGCTGTGTGTTTTCCGAACGCTCCGGTGTTTAGGCAGACCTGTATATAGTGACTGGTTTCCTTGATTTACCCGTTTTTCGGCAGCGCAATCTGCCTCGTAGAGAACCAGTCTAGCAAAAATAAATCACGTTTCCGGTTGTGTTTTCAATACACATGGAAGGTTTCGTTTATGCTCGCGGCGGCGAATATTGTCATCAGTGGGCGCCAACTGAGGAGTGTCGCCCTGTACATGCTAGTCAGACGCCGACGGAAGAACCAGAAACAGAGGTTTGTTTACATTTCTGTAGGCTGCAATTTGCTAGCACTGCATGCTTGATATGGAAACAAGTTCTCTCGTAACCAAGTAATCTCGTAACCAAGTAATCTGGTAACCATTTAAGTTGACTCGTACCCCCGAAAAAGTAGATTTTATAAATACTTATATCAATCTGAAATAGGCGTGGTTGTAAACAAGCTCAAAAATAAACTGAATCGATGAAAGTGGTGATGGTGATAGATTCAAGATTACCTTAGTTTTTCTGCCTTGTGATTGTTTCATGGTGGTACCAGTCAATTGCAATCTCTGATCCCCACCACTCTAGACTTGGGTTGGGGCGGGGCGTTTTGTATGTTTCTAAATTTTTAATGATTAGCCTGCTATTTTAACAGGTGTTGTGAGAACATGTAGGTTATTACTATTTATAAAATATACTTTGTGGGGGAGGGGGGGGGGAGCTTGTTTGTTTTTATCTGTGATGTAGGATTGAACAAGTTTTTTATGACATTTATGCATCAAACTGGTTGAAGGATGTGGATGGACCTACTGATGACGATGACGACGACGATGATGATGATGAGATGGAAATGGCAGAAGACACTGTTTTTTCTCTGTTATTTTCATATAGAGAATAAAGATACAATAAGAAATCAAGTTTTTTAGTCATTTTTATTGATTTCTTTTTCGGGCAAGTTAAAATGGATTCGGGCAAGTTGAAATTCTATGTTGTCTGCCCGAAGGGGCAAGTGCTTAAAAAAAACTATTTCGAAGACTGAATACTATAGGGCCATTCTCAGCTATTAAGAAATTTTCCCCAGCAAATTAAATATTGATAAAATGACACAATTTCTACTCAAAACAACTAAGGAAGTATTAAATTTGAGAAGAAATATGAAGGAAAAGATAGTTTAAAATATATTTCTTTAATTTTAAAAATCCTTATAATAATAATAATAATAATAACTTTATTTCAAGAAGGTAACATATTAAGACATAGCATTTACACAAGTCTTTTTTACAATATGGCCATCTATAAATCAACACAATATAACAATGTAAGCATATAATGCAAGATAAAACAATACATGCATCACTTTATAACTTCAACAAGACAGACACATTTTCATACTTTTGTAACATAAAGTTATAATTCAAACTGGAGTTTCACTCTTTCATTAAAAGAAACGATTTTAATTTAGTCTTAAATGTAACTAAAGACAGCGAGGCTCGTATATCAACGGGGATCATGTTCCAAACTACCATTCCTGAAAAACCAAAAGTACGTTTAAGAATGTTTGTTCTAAGTGTTAAATGGGCAATATCCTTTCTAGCAACAGATCTTAAATTATAATTTGAATTTGTAGAGAACGATATTAAATCGGTTATGTAATCAGGTGTTAAATTGTTTATTGATTTATAAATCATAACACATGTGTGATATTCACATCTCCGTTCAAAGGTAAGCCACTTCAGTTCTTCAAACATTATTTTAGACGGTGTGTTTATAGGCTTCATGAGAATGATTCTAGCAGCCCTTTTTTGAATTTTAAGTATTCTGTTTATAGAGGATTAATTTGCTTGGCTCCATGTTATACAGCCATAATCAAATGTAGACATAATATATGAGTTATAGAACAATTTTTTCATGTCATATGTTAGGTAGTAGGAAAGTGACGCCCATTACTTTGACAGTGTATTTTATTATACTGAAAATTATATAATTATATTTTTTATTAATCAAAATTTGTAACAAAACTTTACTATTCTGCTGTTGATAACATCAATGGGTTCTTTAGCCGGAAATAATCAGAAAAAATTGTAAAAAATTCCGGTCATAAACCAATTTTTAATGCCTCCTTGTTAAAAGGTACATACTTGGCCAAGGATTATGGGTATTTATGTCGGTTGAAGAATTGTGACTTTTGGACAACAAAAACGAAAAAACTTGTGATTAAATGCATTAAAAGTTTCAATTACGTATTTGTTTCGAAATTTATTCATTGTATTTATCAGTCTTGCGCAGAAAAGATGCACTCGGCATCTCATTGTTTTTCTGGCGATTGGCTTTTTCAAGCGCGCTGTCGGACAAGTTGAAAAGTTGTCAGAAAATTCAGATTTTCCCCCAATAATAAATCACCACAGGTGAGCACTCATGATTAATTGGATTCTACGCGGAGTAACTCGACAATGGCATAGTTTCGCCGCGTGGTTTCGCAGTCCAAACACTCACTCCGCGTAGATCCGCGCAGAGAATTAAGTAAACTGTGGGTTTCACGGGAGCTGTACTGTAACTCTTCCAATTATGCGACATTGTTTTTTGCCATAATTTGGTCGTGACATGAAAACCGATGCCGTAAAATTCCGATGAGTTCGAATGATTTCAAATTTCCTGTGGGATACTAAATGGAATTGACGGTCGCGCTTACGCTACTCATCTGGAAAATATTGCCGCATTCGAGTAACCTTGTCGAAAATGCCCACGCCATAGTAAACTTGTTACAACCGGTAGAAAGGTCAAGATCTTTATTGTTTATAACAGCTGACAACTTGCTTTGTGGGAAAAAAACATACTTATTTTGCGAGAGGAAGATGCCGACTTAAACGGCGTCTGTTATATAAGGGGGAAAATCCTCTTATAGTCCTTCAAGAATAATTATAATAACAAAAGGTAATAATCAAAAGATGCAATTTCCTGCGGATCCAATACTCCAGGATACATATCAGTGTTCTCCCCAGGCTATTAAGGCATGTCACATTTAACATGCCTTCACAGCCAAAATGCTTTTGCAACATGCCTTAATTTTGAAAAGACATGTAACACATTTTAATTTTTGCATAGCTTAAATAAGTTTTAAACAATATATATAGAATCACTAGCCTGTTTCTTATATAAATCAAGTGTCTTTCTGACAAACTGCCCATACATATAGGGGTCAGGTATAAGGATACACTCTGAAGCATATTTTCTCTGATAAAAAAGACATGCCTTGAGAAATTCCTGGGGAGAACACTGCATATATTCTTCAAGATAAATTACATGTATTAAATTGATCACACGAAGACAAGATGAAACTAGAATTTACATTTTATTATTAAAACATGAGCACCTCGCCATCCATTTATTTCCGAAAAGCATATCGATAGCAATAATATCATTCTTTAAGATTAATTTATTTAAGATGCTTTTAACAGATCACACCGTGCAAACTGAAACTCGACATTTCAAACAACCCATTTATTTTCGAAAGCGTGTCTAGTGCCATACGTTCAGATGCAATGGAGACGATCGTTTCACCTAAAACTGTGAAACTTAAGCAATACAATGATATCAGACAGTCACATTATGCAATAAAACTAAGCATTTACCATCTGAACAATTCAAATCAGTTCGTTTTGGCAAATCAACTTCTGTAATTTGTCTTCAGTAAGATTTTCCCGCCATCTTAGAATTGACCGCGGAATGATTTTCAAATCGAAATGTTAACATTATTTTCATATATTTGTGTTTTTAAAGACAACACTTTCAAGTAATACTAAGTAAAGCGGTTTATACAATTTTAATACAAACAAATAATACATATTGAAACCTGTAAGTTAAAAGAAATATAAGACTGATATAATTATTTTTTTTATCGCATTCTTACAAACCACCTGTTAGTAGTTGGGTTCATTATCAACTTCCGCCGGTGTCGTTATTTAAACACTACTGTTTGGGGCGCTTGTGTCTGCCCTCCAGCTCCACCCCGCCCGTGCCCGCCCCAACACGTCCCCCCAAATATCCAAAGAGAAAGAGAATCGCGTGGAACACAACTCTGAGTCTAGTCATAATCCATCCTGACTCGCAAAATGTCGCTGAGCTATTGTTTGTGGCGCTTGTTTCAGCCAAAGGTTTTTCTGCAGTAACTCGAGCAATTTAAATAATACGAACATCAGTTATATATCATTAGAACTGGCATTTTTAGTGGTAAATAAAACTACTTTACTTTTGAAAATCGGTTGAGAAATAAATATTTTACAGCCAAAATGATTTTTTGATGGGTCTTTTCCTATGTAAATTCCTTGTTGGTGGGATAGCAGAAAATTAAATTAAAAATACTTAAAAAAAACATTTTTCAAATTTTTCATGCAGCAGAATTTTGCATTGAAAATGCCCCATCAAAAACAATTTTAGCGCATGAATTTTTTATTTCTCAACCGATTTTGAAAAGTAAGGTATTTTTATTTACCACTAAAAATGTCTGTTTCACTGATATATGACTTATTTAGGTGATAGATTAATGTTATCTTAAAAGTCCAAAAAAAACTTTGGCTGAAACAAGCCTATAGACCAAAATAAATAGTAATATATTTGAAAAACAAATAAATAAATAAATAAATAAATAAATAAATAAAGATTGAAACTTCATTTCGGGCCCTGTAAACATCGATGGGACCGCACTATTTACATTTCTGTTGCTCACGTGATATCCATTAAGTTTTGCTTACAGAATGTGTAACATTACATAACTGTCCCGTGTAGCTAATTTGGGAACGCGTTCGTTTTACCCACAAGTGTAATTTTAGTGTGGGGTAGGGGTTCAATCCAGGTACACAGTACTGGTTATACCCAGGGGAAATGGGGATGGGATGTGGGGGAGGGTGGGGGGAGGGCATTACCTTTACCACAAAACAATTCGACCTTCATATATGGCCTAACATGTGCCTAAAATGAGGTAAAACACCATTCAAACATATAAGCTAAAAGTAACGGCTAATGCAGCTTTAAGTTAAAGATATTTTCTACATCATTTCTTCCAAATTAGCTAAACATGTCTATCATAAGCATAGTTCAGTTTTAAAAATAAACTAATAGGCCATCATAGGTGAGTGTATGGGGTGGTTGGGGTTGGGGGTGGGGGCGGGGGTGGGGCGGGGGTGGTGTAAGAGACATTTTGAGGAAAATACAGTATTTCTTATAAAAAACGAATCTTCAAAACTTCTGTATTATTAGAAAATAGCGTGTACTTCCAAGAAAATGAATTTAAAACATTTTGTAACATTTCCTAACCCTAACATTTTCTAAAAATATATGGGTTTTGGAGCAAACAAAGACACAGACTTTGTCTTTAACTGTTAAGTTCTACATACCCTTTTTTTATTTAAATGGATTCTACATGTGTGAAAATAGTATATAGTCACCATGTTAGTAATATTTAATGTTTGAATTAATAGTCCACTCAGCCTACATTTCAACATCAAACTAATTGCAACAGAATTGTTTCTTCAAGAATAATGTAATACTTTATTGCATAAACAACATATCAAAAGTCTAGAACAATCTAAGTAGGGGAAATTACCACAAAAACGTTTTTAAAAAAACATTTTTGAACATTTTATAAGTGGTACATGTAAGCCACCGTAGAATATATTGATCCGAAGCGCTTTTCCAATGCGTCTTTATGATCATGAACAAGGATCGTCTGTTTTAAAAGAGACAAGAAAATAAACTGGACACAGTATCTCAGTACGGTAAGTTCTTTGCTTTGTATTGTTTATTATATGTGCAAAACGTATACTCTAGTTGATTTGAATGGCGAAACGTCCGTAAATTATTCAAACAGACGACGAATCTGAATGTGTAACATTGTGTTATGCGTTTTCGCGGATGGTAAAACATGTATAAATAATGCCTATTTATATGTATAGAGTGATGGAAAGTTATTGTGTTTGATAAATACGATACATTTGTAATATAAGCTCCATTATAATATATTAAAAAAATAAAAAATATAAATATTTGAGTTGTGTGGTTTGGTCAAATTTCAAATCTACGGAAGGCCATTCGGGCCATTATTTGAAATATTCAACAACAAATATATAAACACGTTTTCGCCCATTTCTTTTTGTTTGTGAGTGTCATTATATTTAAATATGTATTATATACGTAAACATTTATTTAAATGTTGTGTTCATATATGTTAAGAAAGTCCTATGTGTATGTATTTGCAGATGGAAACCCCGAATACACCACGTGTTATGTGTAGTGAGTCTACAAAATGAGTGTGCATCCACTTATTGTACGATTGCTGTTGTTTTTGATAACAGTTAAACAGGTGCGTAACTAGAAGGCAAACACTTATTCACTTATTTGGGATCATCAAGCCCAATCTGTGTGGCTTTAAATTAGAATATCGCTTAAGTCGGCGCTAGGAGGCGTGAGAGGTGTTGTATTTAACATTACCTCTCATAAACAGACTCAATAAAACCGAGTCTGCTACTTTTCTCTCTTGTTTGTGTTTGTTGCTTCCAAGGGATCCCCTTTTCAACACTGCTCGTAATTTAAAGCTAATACCCCGAAGCTATTCCATATAGAAACTCCTTAGACAATATAAGTATTTAAAGTGTTGTATGTCTTTATATTTTGTATTTTAGATCCAATATTTATAATTTACTTTTAAATATATTTTAGATGGAAATACCGGACACCTGTCTCGTTTGTGTTCTTTGTCAGGAACGTTTACAGAACGAAACATCGACTGTGCAGTTAGGACTGAAAGGGTCTGCCGGAATAAACAATGCAAGCACTAAGCGTGGCGATACCATACTCACTGTTCCAGGGCAATATGTTCACACAGAATGTCGTCGAAATTACTGTAATCCAAATATCATTGAACGTGATCGTAAAAAAACTTCCCATATTCCTACATGTTATTTGCGTTTACTAAGATCTGGCAGTGAGCAGTTCAGCTTTAAAGAAAAATGCTTATTTTGTGGGCAATATGCAAAATTATCTGGAAAAAAACGAGGATTAGACGTGTTTCCTGTCAGAACTATAGACTTCCAAAACAATATGCCAAAGTATGCAGTGAACGTGCTGACAGGTGGGCTGATGAGGTCCAGGGACGACTGGAGAGTGTAAGTGACTTGCCTGCAGCAGATGCTGTATATCATCAGTCCTGTAGTGTCAATTTTAGGACTAAGAAGTGTATTCCAGATGCATTTACACCAGAAAAACAGACATATAGTAAACGGTCACGCGGAAGGCCTGTTCATGCTGACTTAACACAAGGTTTTCTCTCTGTTGTAAGTTACCTTGAGGAAAATGACAATGAACAAATTACGATTAAAGATCTTGTTGACAAAATGTTAGAGATTTGTGGTGATGCTGCATTTAGCCTTACCTATATGAAACAGAAATTACAAGAACATTTTGGATCATCGATTATTATAACTGAAATACAAGGTAAAAGCAATGTTGTTACTTTAAGGAGGACAGCGACTTCGATTCTACATGAATTCTACCAGCGTCAAAAAAGTGGGGATAGTGAAACTGAAAAAATCGCGATTATAAACGCAGCAGCTAGGCTAATCAGATCTGATATCAAATCAATGGCGTGTAATAAGACAATGTATCCTTCTCCTTTAGAACTATCGTCTGTAGAGCATAACAATGACTATCTACCAGAGAGCTTAAGGTTACTGTTAAGAACTGTATTCATTGAGAAGAATGCTGATGTCAAGATTGCGTCAGTTGGTCAAGCAATTATCCAAGCAGCTAGACCACGAGTTATTATTGCACCACTTCAAATAGGACTTGGAGTCCAACTTCATCATCAATTTGCTTCTCAGTTCTTGATAGATACACTCAACAAACTCGGATTCTGTGCTTCTTATACAGAGGTTCAAAAGTTTGAATTATGTGCCGCAGTATCACAAGGTACTGATATACCTGGTTTTATTCCAGGAAGTTGTATACAATACGTAGCAGACAACGTGGATCATAATATCAGAACATTAGACGGTCACGGAACATTCCATGGGATGGGAGTTATTGCATGTGTTACCCCGGCAACAAGAAAGCATTTACCTATTAAAAGAATGGATGTTACCAAAGAAGACATTCTTGCTGCTGGAGATATTCGTATATTGTACTGGAAGAAAAATGAAACGAAGAAACAATTGATATTTGAAGAACTTAATGAATTAAAGGTGGTCGACAACACATGGAAACTTGATCTACTTCTCAAATTGTCATGGCCTATTAGGCCAGTTAGGCCGGGTTGGTCAGGTCAAATGCAGATGCTTCAAAAAGGCGGCAGCCCAGGAAAATCGTCCATAGTGTTTATGCCTATGATTGACATGGATCCAAATGACATGTCATGTATATACACAACTCTTAAGTTTGTCGGTGACCACGCAGCAAAGTATGGGATGAATCCAGTCATTACCTTTGATCAGCCTTTGTACTGGAAAGCATTAATTGTGATATTAAATGAACCAGAAAACAGCAACCTGCGCAAAGTCGTATTGAGATTAGGCGGTTTCCACACAATGATGAGCTATCTTGGATGCATCGGCCATCTGATGCAGGGATCTGGTCTTAGCGAACTATTGGAAACTGTGTACGCTTCAAATGCTGTGGTTCACATGATGAGTGGGAAAGCAATCGCAAGGGCTATCAGGGGACATTTGCTAGTTGACAATGCGCTTAATTCAATGATTGTGTCGGAATTATTTGGTCTGGCGCTCCCCGGTGCAGAGAATGAGCAAAGCAACTTATCTATTGCCGACAATGTTCTGGCTGGGCAAGAAGCGGACAATGAAAGCACCTCTGAAAATACAGTGTCAGCGAATGAAAACGATATTACTGAAATCGGTACAATTTACGATGACCTTATTTCGGGAAAGATTGGAGTTCAGTCTATTTCTGAAATTGATTTACTCGACAAAATCCACAAGCACGTCTCTGAATACAAACAGAGTCTGAAAAAGTATAAAACAGCAGCCCTTTGGATTCAGTATATGGAGATGATAGATATTTTGCAAACATTTATAAAAGCAGAGCGGACAAGTAATTGGGATCTTCATCTAAAAACACTATCACAGATGCTTCCTTATTTTGCCTCTGCTGGACACACTTTATATCTGAAATCGGCATATGTTTATTTGCAAGTGATGGGAAAGCTTGAGATAACCAACAACGAGATATATCAATATTTTAAATCTGGACATCATGTTATACGTAGAACTGATAGGTTTTGGGCTGGATTGTCAACGGATCTTGTTATTGAGCAAGTGTTAATGAGAAGCGTGAAGACAAATGGTGGAATGACTAGAGGAAAGGGCATGACAGAAACACAACGAGCTCAGTGGTTACTCTCATTGCCTTCGTGTGCAGAGGTAAATAACGGTATGCAGGAGTTTAGTGGAACTGCGTATCACACAAGTAGTCAACACAAAGAATGTGGCCAAACCAGGAAGGAAAGGGACTACAAAGACACAAACATACTCCTATCTTTTCTGCATGAAAGAAATCCGTTTATTCAAGACCCGTCATTACGCAATATTGAAACTGGTGTGGCGTCTGATTCATCTGTAAATGTTTACAACGCAAAAGAAATCGGATCGAAGGTTGTACAGACAATGGTTGGTAAAAATGTGATGGAGCATTCTTTCAAAAGATCTCAGCAAGCAGTGACACTTACTACAAAACCTGTAGTAAAATTAGATGGCGAGTCAATTCAAGTTGATCCACAATTACTTTTTCAACGACTTACAGCAGCTGCAAATAGATCAGAAGTAGACATGTCACAAATATTTGGGTATGAACTTTGCAGTATTCCATCAGCACTGTTTGATCCATCTGGTTTTCCAAGGCAACCACAAAAACCAGCATTAGCAGATGCGATATGGGCTTTAGGAGACTGTGGAAGACAGTCTTTTACTGAGAATGTTCTTCATGTGTTAGACGGAGGATCACTACTACAGCGCATACCGTGGCAACAAGGCACAGATTTTGCAGGTATTTGTAATGCGTACGAAGATTATATATCTAAAAAGTATGTGGATCCAGTAATTGTGTTTGATGGCTACGAGTCTGGACCATCAACAAAGGATGTAGCCCATATGCGGCGAACGCATGGAGTCATCGGGTCGAATGTGAACTTCAAAGACAACACACCATTCAAAGGAAAGAAAGAACAGTTCTTAACAAACTCTGAAAACAAACAACGTGTTATTTACATGCTCGGGAATCGACTTGAAAAAAAAGGATGCAAAGTTGTATATGCCGAAGACGATGCGGATCTTTTAATTGTTAAGACTGCAGTAACTTGTGCTGAAACTCGTGAAACAATGGTAATCGGTGAAGACACCGATCTTCTCATACTGTTATGCTATCACGCCAATATGGAGACCTGTAACATCTTTTTCAAGTCAGAAGGGAAACAGACTTCATACAAAGCGATGAAAATTTGGGACATAAGACAAACAAAGATGGCACTGGGAGTCAATAACTGTCGCTATATGCCCTTCGTTCATGCGATCACAGGATGCGATACCACGTCTCGTATATTTGGGGTTGGGAAAGGTGCTGCACTAAAAAAGCTAGTGAATAACCAACACTTTAGGGAGTGTGCAGAAGTATTTTGCACTGAGGATAAAACAAAAGAAGAAATACAAAAAGCTGGAGAACATGCACTTATATATCTATATGGCGGTGTTCCATTTGATGGACTAGATTTATTGCGCTTTAGAAACTTCGCAAGAAAGGTGATGTCAAGCACAATACACGTACAGGTGCATTCACTTCCACCCACATCCGCAGCAGCACAATACCACAGCATGAGGGTATATTTTCAAGTGCAAAAATGGATCGACTCAGACGATAAACTATTACCACAAGAGTGGGGATGGTCAGTTGTAGGCAATAAGCTATTACCAGTAAAGACACATTTACCACCAGCTCCAGAAAGCCTTTTGAAAATGATTAAATGCAACTGTAAAGCGAACTGTGACACCAAACGTTGTACTTGTAGGAAGCATGGACTTGAATGTTCCATAGCCTGTGGGGAGTGTAGGGGTGTTAACTGTACAACTGTAACAAGAGTGACAGAGTCTGACATACATGAAGATACATAGGAAATACAATACATGGAGGGACACTGTGACAACTTAAACGCGTGATCATCCTGTTGTAAAGGCATAATATGTGTAAAATAACAAATGTAATAATATTTAAAAATTAACATATGCTATGTCTTAATAATGCCGCAAAGTCAACATAACTGCTTTGTGTATTAGTTAATGTAAAACAATGAAGTTGAATAGCTAAATCGCATATTTATAGAACTATGTGTGTAATTACTTTCATTTTTACTAGATTTAGCTGTCATTTGTAACAATATTTCAGAATTTATTTTTTGTGGATTGGTGGGTGGGGTAAAATCAATGGTGTAAATAACCATTAAATAGGGTTTTAGTAACACATATTTACTTAGATTCGTCTTATTAACTATTATATATAATCTATATGTGTATTTTGATTCATAAATCAAAGGAACGAGCGTATAATTAGAGTATATGACTGCATATGTCACATCAAGTATACATTGTTATTTGTTCAAATTTGACCAGATCGGTTAGTTATGAAAAGGAAAATTTTACGCATTTCCCCCATTTAGATTTTTCTAGACTTTTTTTTATAACTTCCCAATACATGACTTGAACTGAAAATCAAAGAATTGTTTCTGTTGCAATTTGTTTGACGTTGAGGTATGTTTTTGCGCAGGCTGAGTGGACTATAATTAAACAAACACAAACTCGGACAGTTCATTTTTGGCATGTACTCCGTCATACATTTTGCCGTACACAGACTTGGTTATTTTTTTGTATTTGTCCCATTTCACCCCGTTTCTTTATTGTCGTTTTCATTATGTCTGTCCCACCTAACAGCTGTAACCTCATATGCGGCATTGATATTGCAAATTTCCTCATTTATTGTCATAATGTCTTTTTCTAAGTCAGTCTGTTGCTGTTGTATTTCTTCTGTTATAGTAACAAATCCAGTACAGACCCTACTGTCATGCAAAGCAAATTCACTGAAAATAAATCGAAATTCAGTAACTTTCAACATATATACACAGATGGTTCTAAAGATGGAGATAAGGTAGTGCAGCAGCTGTTGTTCACAAACACAGCATAAAGAGCCCCGCCTGCCTGACAAGGCCTCTATCTTTTCAGCTGAACTTAAGGCAATTGAACTTCCCTTAAATTATATTCAGGAATCTGATGATGACTATTTTGTAATCTTTTCTGATTCCCTTTTATCTCGTCAAGCATCGGGTAATATGAAAAATGATAACCCAGTTGTGCTTCAACTTTTAGAAAAGTACAATTCTCTTATAGTTAATAATGCTATTATTTTCTGCTGGCTTCCAAGCCATGTAGGAATACGTGGTAATGACAGAGCTGATAGTGCTGCTAAAGCAGCATTAGGTTTACATATATCTAATGCCAAATTACCTTATACTGATTTTAAAAGTTGTATTAACACATATATTCGTAACTCTTGTCAAGCCGCTTGGGATTTGTTAGTTAACAATAACTTCCATTCAATTAGACCGTTACTCGGAGAATGGCGTCCTCCTAGTAGACCCTTTCGTCTAGAAGAAGTTGTTCTAGCCCGGTGCAGTATAGGGCATACACGTTATACTCATTCATATTTATTACAAGGTGAGGAAGTACCAGAATGTATACCCTTTTTTGCACCGTTAACGGTCAAACACATTTTGTTGGATTGTGTAGACTTTGATCCTATGCGTCAAAGGTACTACAATGTTAATACCATGAAAGAGTTATTTGATACTATCCATTTTAGTATTGTTTTAGATTTCCTGAAAGAAATCAGACTATATAAATCATTATAATATGTTCTTATATATATTAACTTGTTTATATACCCGTTGACGGGCATTTCTTGATTTACATATATAGTTTATATTACTACCATATCATCCCTTATTTGTAAATAGTTTTATCTTTATATTTTTAATTACTACTTCATTTCTTCATTTTCATCAGTTTTTGCGCACAGTATGACATATTTATGTGTCGACGTGCCGTAAAACACCATCCATTCATTCTTCTGTTGTGAAAATACTTTTGGTAAGGCTTTGTTTTAATTGCTGAAATGAAGTATATTTTTGAATTGATGCAGATGGAATGTTTGCTATTTTTAACGAAACTGTTTCATGTTTGAAGTGTTCTGAAATGTCCCTTAATTCTGCTATTATTTGTTATGTTTTATTAGACTGGTTGTATGTTATTTGTGTGCCATCTTTGTGTTTGTATTTTTCTGTCAGGTTACAAATGCCTGCTGCTATTAAAATGGTGGTGTTTAGAGGGTTTATGTGCCATTTTTGTTTTGATGGATGCATGTAACTGAGACAGTTTCCCCCCTGGCATGACGATTAGCGAAACTGTTCAGGCTAACGGAAACGGTTTATGTTTCGGTTTATGTTTCTGTATATATACAGTCGCAATGATGATATGATGTAAAATATATGTCGTAAGTAAGTTATAGAGAAGCTTTATGGCAATTATTATTTTACCGTATCAAAACGTAATCATGACATACATTAATTTTGTTATATATAGAAGCATGTATGTACCTGGTGATTGGACATTGCAATAAAGGCAGCACCTAACGTGACTTTAGACTCTAGAAATATTGAATAAAGTATGTAGTAACTGATTTTATCTGCAAATATGTATGATTAAAAAAATTCCACAAAACTATAATAATTATGATAGTTTGCACAGAGGTTAGCGATTATCATATCAACCACCTCTTCAATAACACTCCCAATAAATACAAGTGGTAGATGAACAATAAAAGTCATCTCGGGTGTGTGTGTGTGTGTGTGTGTGTGTGTGTGTGGTGCTGGGGGAAACCCACCTGTCTGATTGGGCGACCACCATACCCTCTCAAAACGTCGAGACAGAAAAGCAAACCCGTTTTGCAGTGGTGAGAAGCGAGTGCGCTACCGACTGCGCTAACCGGACAGCCATAAGAATAGAATTAGAATACTAATTGTATGTAATGTATTTTATAAGAAATGAGAGGTTAACGATTATCATATCACCCACCTCTGTATGTTGGTAGTTAAGATGATATGTAAAACATAACAGTATACATTTATATGTATATCGGTTATTTTATCTTCTCTTCGTAGATGGCCGCAGTGCCAACGAGCTCTTGAATGGAAGAGAGTATTTGTGTGTTACTATACAACAGAACAAACTGATGATAGAGTCTTTTTACCAGGTTCTCTATTCTAGCAATTTCATTTGCTATTGCTCTTGTTATTGCTGTGCATACATCATGACATAATTTGTCCTCATTGACAAAATCTGAGGGATTCCATGCACAATCTGGATCTGTATTTCCTGCTCCTGTTTACTTTGCTCGGGAAAGTTTAACAAAAAGGACACTAAGATTTCTGGATTCAAAGCTTCTTGTGCCAGGATTGATAACAATTTATATATTTGGTTCTCCCTCTCTAAAGGTCATTCCTTGGCAACAATGTATGGTGGTTGCCCAACCAAGTCGAAGTGTGATTTGCTTTCTTCTGCAAAAATGACATCTGCAATCTAGTATTCTTTGCACTGGAACAAGAGGAATAAGCTTATTTTCTGCTTTAGAAATGGAGGACCACTATAATTAGGAAACTCAACCATGACAACATCAGGCAGGGAGTCTGCTGGTTTTTCCATATGGAGGTATATAGTGTCTGCTACTTTTCCAATTGCTCCATTGAAAAGTCCATATTCACACATAGATTGACGGACAAGAAAAGGTTGTTGATTAAGCCACCAGCCTTTTCACTTTCTCCAGTTTTTGACTTGGGGATATTTGCCCTCAGCTTTCAATTTAGCAACTGGAAAGGTTTTGTTTGCTTCCATCAGTTTAGCTTTGTTGTGTTACCATTCTTCTTCATGAGTTGGAAAAACAAAAAGCCCTCTGTCAGATATGCGTGTAAGAAGGGCTACTACAAGAGTTCATTTAAAATTATTCCACTGGAAGTTTTGGAGCCTTTTTGCCTGATCCTGTGTAGTTTTGTATTGTCTTAAGGCCATCAATGTCCCTCGAAACTGCTGTTCCTAATTTCTTTGCCGAATAATGTTTTTCAGGTTAAACACCGTCTGGAATTCTTGCCATACCATGGCCCCATGAATTGCAGTAGATGATTTGCCGGTACTGTTGTACACAGGAGAATCCAAAACGGGGGCAGCTGCTCATCATCACCCACCCCCACCCCCCTCCCACCCACCCCCCCCCCATTTTTTTTTTTAAAAAACAGGAATCCCACCCCAAGATTGGGTGGACTTGGACCCTGCAGAAATTCCATAACTACAATGAATCTCCATCCAGCCAAGTGTAGTTGTTGCCCCAATGAGAGATCGCTCATAAGAATGGCATGCACACCTGCAAAGTAATCTTGAAGAGTAATTCCTGTTGTTCCATCTGGCGGTTTCATTTCATGTCCTCTATGAGTGGTTGGTATTTTAAGGAAACTGTGCAGGGTAACACCAGCGATCAGGTTAGCGCTATTTCCTGTTGGACATAAGACTTGGACAGATTTGTTGGATTGAAAGATAGTTCTTATTGCTTTTACTAGACATTTGATTAGATATGATTTACCGGAACCAGCGGTACCTGAAATAACCATTCGTTAATGGCTCAAAAATTTTATTATCTTGCCCCTGCTTGTTGTAATCCATAGGTCTTTTCAAAATGATATTGAAAGCAAACAGCTGATCATCAGTCATCTGTAACAGTTGCACTTCGGGAAAATGTAAAGCTTCATCATCATCCTTTTCAAGCCAAGATAATCCCAGCCCTGTTGGATATTCTAATGACATTTGATCCGAATCATAATCTGCCCCCCCATCGTCATATATGAAGTCAGTAGAGATGTCATCAATTGGCGTTTGGTCGATCAAGATCCATCCATTCTGGTTCCTCCATATTTGCATTATCAACTATGACATCGTCATCTTCCTGTTGGTGTTCATGGCGGGGTTTCTTCACTCATTTCACATCTGCTTTGAGAATTTTGGACAAATATCAAATTCAAGAAAGTTAATCATTTTGTCTGTCCATGATGTAGTGTCAGCTTTGATGTCTGAAATATTTCTCCAATTAGGCCAGTGTAGAAGCAGCATTGTCCTGCAATATGAATCATCAAGGGGCCATGTTGCTTGAGTGGAGCTACCATTGATGACAGGTACTTTCCCATATTTACATATGTAATTGTAGAATGAAGATGTGTCTTCATCATTGCGCTGTATATATCGGTCAAGAAGAGTATTTCTTATGAGTGTTGACCCGTCACGCTCAAATATTCTCGAACGAGATAAACTTACAGAAAGAAAAGTATGGCTGGAACGATACAATGGTAGAGAAGATAACTCATAAGACGCTTCGACTGATGAAATGTCACGTTTCACGGTGCCCATCAGCAGCTTTGTACACAAAGAGTTTGCCGATGCTCCTGTTGAGTCATCAGCACAGTTAACCATCATGCCTTTGAATAAATCTGCTCCAATTGGCTGGTTTCCTTTGCATGCATACCAAGTGATATACTTTTTTTTCTGTGGCTAACATTTCATCTACATATGGATTTTCTGTGCCGATCTTCGAAAGAATTAGCGATATGTCAGCATTTGCTCTCCAGCCTTGGGTACGAAAAATTGAATACTGGACTAGCATTTGGTGGTCCCTGGACATTTCCAGTCGCAGGGAACCATTCCTGTCTTTTACCATTGCTGGAGATAGCCTCGGAGTTTTGGGGAGTTCCATCCGACATATCTTCTTATTTTGATGCGATGCATTATACTTTCTTTATTTACACTGTCCTGTTTTAATGGGATGACAGTAGGGTAGGTGTGAGGTTTGGTGCACCCTATAACAGGTTTAAACTCCCAGTGGCCTACTTTGCCACTGACCGTTCCAAGGCGGTAGCCCTATTGTCAAACATTTTGTGTTTGTGATGTCGTTTTCATTTATTATTACTTTTGCCTTCTTGTTTGTCTGTTTGCGTGTTTGTTTCTGTGTTTTGTGGTTGACTGTCCTCCTTGAATGCTACTTTCCATGTTCGATCTTTTTATATTTCTTTGGGAGTTGTGAGGTAATAGTCTGAGCAGCGATGAATATTGAACCTATTGGTTAAAAGAAGATGGTCTTCAGCTGGATGTGATGCTGATAATCCACAAGTATTAAATGTCCATGCTGATAGCCTCTGAGTACAGTTTTCCTCAGTTAGTCCTTCTTTTAAAGCCTCATGAATTAGATTGTGTGGTTCTTTGTCCAAACACCAGCAAAGTCCGTGCCAGTGCACCATACCTCTAGATTTGGAAAATTCCTGACGGTACCAAAATGCATCCACGACAAAACTGGTCCCATCACTTCTTTGAAATATGAATGTGTTCTTAAGTCGAAATATTGTGCTACAATGTGTGTATTGGCCTGCAGTGTACAGAACAAAATATTTCTGTTCGGTGCCGGTAGTTGCTTTTACATATATAGCAAGCAGTCTTCTGAGTGGCTTAAAGTGGTACACTGCACAACTTCCAGTTGTGAAAAAGGAGGACAGACCTTCCTTCATTAATTTTGAATTTACATTAAAGAGCGAAGCTCTTTAGCTCTCTGTCCCCAGTACTGTGGTGTACCCCTGAGAGAAGCACCAAAATAAAGGATTTTTTTCGCCGCTGTATCACCTTTTTGTAAATCAGAAAATGTCAGATGGCGATCACCATGCTGTTGATTAACACTAAAGTTACTGTTTTCAACAGCTCTTTTGCGCATGATCATATTGTGAACAACAAACTTAAAATACTGATGCTTAGCAAATCGTCAATCTTCATACCAAAGCAAATGGTCTGCCCAATCTCCAAGAGAAGAGAAAGTTCGTGGACGATTGATATAGAAATCTGCAGAACCATACGGGAAAAAAATGGGAAAGGCAATTGTGAAGAATTAGTGTGTTGTAAACTCAGATACTGGTAGGCCAGGGTATTGCTAATGATCCTTGCTTATTTTTGTCACATCAACATGATTGACACCAACGACTTCTTCAACAATAGTTTCAACCTGTTTACGGAGTTCAACCGCTGGTTCTGGTAAAAGAACACAGGAATGTGTATCCCCCTCTATTTCACCAGGATCAGTTTGACCATTTGCGGGACCTTTGTTATTTCCATGAGTAGGTTTAGCTTGCTTGATATTCTACTGTTGTAATGTCAGGGAGTTCACCATCTATAGGTAAATTGTCTAATCTTTCTTGACTTATTATTTTGTCTGAATATGCTTTATTATTAAGTTTTAGCCATGAAAGAGTTGATTATAATGTGAAACGACGAACTCGAAAATCATTAGAAGTGTCATTCTTCCCTTGTTTTCTTAACCTTCTTATTTTCATTTCTTGGGGTAACCTTGGAAAGATTTGTGCAGGCTCATTAACTTCCTGTGGGAATGTTACGCATTGGCCACTGGAAGCAATTCCCCCATGCTTTAGAACTTTTATGAATTGGTAAACCAGATAATTCTGTCAGTGTTTTAAATACATTTTGAGACAGCTTTGAACAAGTTTTCTTATTATTGTAACGCTTTGTTACCAAATCAATACAATCAATGTCTACTTTTTGATTTAATACAACTGTTTATCCTTGTTTAGCAATTAGTTTTTGATGACCAGTAAGTTCAGGTAAATAAATTGGTAACATATAGACTGGGCCCATTTACTGAATTTGTGAGTTAGCGGCATTTTTTAATAAAATTGGAATCATGTTTTTTTTTTATATTAATTTGGATATGCTATGCGATAAGGGTGGATACTAAGCTGAATTTTGACAGGAAAGGAAATTTTATCAAAAATATTTCAATTTCATTGTTTTTAGATAATAGTAATAGGAATATTTGGAATATATATTTTAAAATAAACATTTTACACCAGTTATCAATTTTCTCTGCATATTCTGACTTCATATACATTGATTTATCAAGCTGAATTTTGACAGGAAATGCAATTTGTGGGACATTTCATTGTTTTTTGATAATTTTACTGGGAATGTTTGGAATATTTTTTAAATAAAAACATTTTACACCGGTTATCAATCTTCTGTACATATTTCACAGGAATAATATTTCAAACTGAATTTTGATAGTAAAAGCAATTTTTGAGACATTTCATTATTTTCTAGTAACTATACTGGGAATTTTTGGAATATTATTTCGAAAGAAATATTTTATTTTACCAATTTTCTCTACATATTTTGATTTCATACACATGGACTTATCATAGGAATAATATTTCAAGCTTAATTTAGACAGGAAAGGCAACATTTTATCATCTTTTTGTTGAATATTTTGTTAAAATAATCATTTTACACCAGTTATCAATTTTCTCTAAATATTTTAACTTCATATACATTGACTTGTCATAGGAATAATAGTTCAAACTGAATTTTGACAGGAAAGATAATTGTAGGGACATTCCATTGTTTTTTAATAATTTTACTGGGAATGTTTGGAATATTATTTTGAAAAGAAACATTGTACACCAGTTATAAATTTTCTCTTCATATTTTGACTTCATACACATTGACTTAGCGTAGGAAATAATATTTCAAGCTGAATTTTTACAGGAAAGGCAATTTTGGGACATGCTATCATGTTTTGGTAATTTTACTGGGAATTTTTGGAATATTTTTTTTGAAATAAACATTTTACACCAGTTATCAATTTTCTCCACATATTTGACTACATTAAAGTTGAATTTTGACAGGAAAGGCAATTTTTTGGAAATTTCATTGTTTTTGATAAATTAACTTGGATTTGTTTGAATATTTTGTTAAAAGAAACATTTTACATCAGTTATTAATTTTCTCCACATATTTTGAGTTCATATACATTGACTGTTCATAGGAATAATATTTCAAGCTGAATTTTTGACAGCACATTGATTTTTGATAACCTTACTGGGATTTTTTGGAAAATTTTGTTAAAAGAAACATTTCATTTTACATCAGTTATCAATTTTCTCCCTATATTTTGACATTCATATACATCGACTTTTCATAAGAATAATATTTCAAGCTGAATTTTGACAGAAAAGGCAATTTTTGGGACATTTAGTTGTGTTTTTGATAATTTGACTGAGATTTTCTTTTAATATTTTGTTAAAAGAAACATTTTACATCAGTTATCAATTTTCGCCACTTATTGTGAGTGCATACGCTTCGACTACTCATAGGAAACATATTCCAAGCTGAATTTTGACCGTGGAAAGTCAATATTTTGGATATTTTCATCTCTGTTTTTAAAATTTACTGTGAATTTTGTAATATATTTAAAATTTGAAATTTTATTGGGAATTTTTGGAAACATAAACATTTTACACCAGTTATCAATTATTTTTTTCTCTGCATATTTGAACTTCACAAGCATTGACTTATCATAGGAATAATAGTTCAAACTGCATTTTGACAAGAAATGCAATTTTTGGGACATTTGATAATCTTTTGATAATTTTACTGGGAATTTTTGGAATATTTTTTAAATAAACATTGTACACCAGTTATCAATTTTCTCTACATATTTTAACTTAGTTTACATTGAATTATCATAGGAATAATACATGTATTTCGAGCTGAAGTTTGACAGGAAATGCAATTTTTAGGACATTTTATCATCTTTTGATAATTTTATGGTGACTTTTCGGAATATGTTTTAAATGAAAATTTTACATCAGTTGTTAATTTCCTCTACATATTTTGATTTCATATAAACTTAGATTTTATAGGAATAATATTCAAAGATGAATGTGGACAGAAAATGCATTTTTATATTTTATTGTATAAAATACTCATTTACATTAATTATCAATTTTCCCTGCATAATTTAACTCCAAATAAATTGACTTTTCATAGGAGTAATATAATTCCGTATTTTACCAGTATGGACGTGTCTTTTTGTTATTTCCTCTTTGTTTATACTTTAATTGTGATTTCTTTTGCAATATTTGTTCAAAATAAACACCGTACGTCCATATTTTTTTTTTTTTTGTACATACTTTGACTCAAGGTAAATTAAATTTTTAAAGGAATACAACAATTAGTTAAAATAAATGTATTGTATTTGGAAATTACATTCTGTGCACTTTTATTAGTGTTTCTTAATATCCTTTTATAGATATTTCTGGAATATTTTTAAAACTATATTGTCCAGATTATTTATCCCTAGTCTTTAAACTTGAACATGTTTCATACTTACATAGGAAGTAAGTGCATTGTTGTCTGACTTCTTTTTGTTCATACTTCAGGTTCATCATGCTGCTTGAAAGCTGACATTGTTGTGCTTTTTAAATTGAATTTGAGCCAAATTTAGCCAAGGGTCCTACAATGTTGTTTGTTTTATGTGCAAGAAATAAGGACAATGCAGCTTGTTGCAGGTATCGGGCTACATTAAATCATGATTGGCTGAAGACTATTTTCACTACGCGTTCATTCCATGTTCACTGGCACTGGTAGCTCTGGTATAGCACAGTCACCCTGTTTCCAATATTGATAGTGCCTCAGTCCCGTAACAAGTGAAAACAAAGGCTAAATTACTTGTTGAACTATGATCAACGTGTTTCAAGCTCACTGATGGAGCCAACAGCAAAGCCAAACGTAGCTTTTGATCGTGATAAAAATGAATCAATAAAATCCACTACTAGGATACGGCGCAATATGTTTGTTTGCCACTGCCAGACAACTAGGCAGACCTCGTACAGTTTTGGTGTGAGGAATTGATTTTGTGATAGACAATAAGTATATTGTTGCTATTGATGACCTCAAAGACGAATTTGAACACGATCATCATTAAGTACAAGTGATCTCACTTCTCTGCGATCATCAAATGAGGAAGCTGATACACATTATGAAGATGCATGCTCTCCAAAGCCAGTAGTACAGCATTGTTGTTGTTTCTGCTACTCGTATATCATGTTCCGCATGTACAGCGTCAACAAATTGGCTTATAAAAAGCAAGTCGAAGAAAATGCGCTATATTCCAACTGTGTTTAACAACCTACCAATTAGATCAGTGATGGCCTTTTGACTGTTCATGCGTTAACAGAATACGACATCATTTCCTTTGCAAACCACACCAAGCACCATGAAAGGTATTACACCGTCAAGTCTGCACAGCATTTCGTCTGCAGAATCTATTACATATAATGTGCAACAGACGTAATATGTAGCCTTTATTTCATTTGTTACAGGCGCACTATCAAACCATGACATGGAAACAGACTGGCAGTACTAAAGAGCTACCAGTGCCAGTGAACAAAGGATGGACATGTAGTGACAATGGTATGCAAACAATATTGATGTCGTTAAGCTATTTATCTGCAACTAGCTGTATTGCACATATTGCATATATAACAAAACAAAATTATTGCAGGATCCCTCGCTGAAAATGCCGCAATTCGTTTAAAATGCACAGCAATGTGTGCATGCGAGCATACACGGACTGTGTTTAATTACAGCTTGGTTAAGAACAAAAAGGAATCACAAAAGAGACATAAATCCTTTGCATTATGAAACATAACGAGTCGTTAGGAACACTTAGAAAGATGTTGGTTGAATGGTGGTTTACGTTTGGTTGAATGGTGGTTTACGTTTGGTTGAATTGTGGTTTACGTTTGGTTCAATGGTGGTTTACGTCATTTTCACTACTTTTTGTAGGATATACATGAAAGTTCGATGTTTTGTTGCGTGTTTGCTTGTGTTTAAATCGTGGTGAAGGCAGACGGCCCACACATTTTAATGGCTAGCAATCCATAAGAATCGACACGTCCTCACTTACAAGTCGAATAAGATAAACAATGTGAACCATATTCCTGTGAAAAGTCAATTAATATAGAAAGAAATACAAAAAGAACGGACAGGGAAAGTAGCATTCAAGGAGGACAGTCAACCACAAAACACAGAAACAAACACGAAAACAGACAAACAAGAAGACAAAGGCAATATTAAATGCAAAAGACAACACAAACACAAAAGGGTTGACAATAGGGCTACCGCCTTGGAACGGTCAGTGGCAAAGTAGGCCACTGGGGGTTTAAACCGGTTCTAGGGTCACCAAACCTCACACTTACCCTACTGTCATCCCATTAAAACAGGACAGTGTATATAAAGAAATCCCCGCCATGATCTAATATCTAACCAACAAGGCAGCATCAATAGGCAATATAAGTAAAACACAAATATGCTCGTGTAAATATAATACAAAAAAACAATAGCCTAGTCGCAGAAGAGTCCTTAAATTACTCTTATATTTAGAAAGAAGATCAGGGTTACGATAATAAAATTTTGCAAAGGTTTTACGAAGTTTATGGTAACGGTAACCCTGACTGAGTAACTTTTTAGTTATACAAAGATAACGAATATTAAAGTCCTCAACTCGAGTACAAGCTCTAGAAAAACGAATAAGTTCAGACAGATACACCCCATAAGAAGTTGCTCGGGGAACATCCCCATCCAAGTGGGGATAATTAACAATGTCAAAACTAAAATCATCTCTCTTGTCATAGATTTTGCTAATTATTTTCATCCAGATACCGAGAGGTGTCATTAAAAGCTTCAATAATATCTGCCTGGGTATCTGGTGAAAGACTCCACATGAAATCTCTTTCATAGCAAAATAAAAACAGATCTGCGACAAGTGGTGCACAGTTCGTACCCATAGGGATACCAACAATTTGTCTATAAACGGTGGTACCATACCTGACGAAAATATTATCTAATAGGAAGATGAGTGCTTCACAAACTTCATAGCAAGTCCACATAGTATAATTGTCTAAACTGCCGTTAGTAAAAAACGCTTTAATATTATTACATGCCAAAAATGTAGTATTTTCTCTAGCGAATGTTTTTTGAATAAGAGAAATTAGCTTGTCTTTAATAAGGTGATGTGGTAAAGTTGTATATAGTGTAGAGAAGTCATAAGTGCTAATTGATGAAACTTGACCTTTATTGAAAATTTTACCCAGAACGTCTCCTGAATTTTTTATAGACCAAAATAAATTAATCCCAGAGTTTTCATAAGTTTTATCACAATATAGTTTAACGTGATCTTTAACGGCAGTAAGACAAGAAGTTAAAAGTTTGGAGATGTTTGTTGTGGTGCAGGCACTAGAATTAGAAATAAAGCGAGCATTATATGGATTTTTATGTAATTTAGGAATCCAGTACATGGTAGGCAGTTTATATTGCTTATCGTTTATACCAGCCTTGAAAGTAGTGCACCGAGTGATAGGTGCGGAAACAACATCAGCCTCAGTAGAATTAACTGGAGTATACGAATTGGTGCTGCCGAGTTCCAGAGATAAAACATTGACGTAATGTAGGCGTCAAACAATAATTACATTATTAGCTGCTTTATCTGCAGGAAATAAAACAAATTTATTATGAAATTCCTGAATTCCCGATTTTAAATTACGAAAGGAAAACCTAGGTCTCGAAGGAAGTAAAGAGGGGTTAGCATTATAAAAGTTAATACGTGTATCTATAATTTTCAGAATTGACTTTTTTCAAGTAGAAAGTGAGTTTGGGTCCGCATGTTCTCTACGACACCATTTGATACTAAAATCTTCAATGGAGTGGGCGATCTGGGCACGACAGGCATTAAAATCAATAGTTGAAGGTAATCTATATTTAGGACACTATATCAAGGTCAGAAACTATTTTGTTATAGTTGAAAATAATATTTCTAATTGGCTTTTTATACTTATAACAAATTACAGGACTTTCGGAATTTTTGAAATATTTTGGGATAAAATCAACTACATGAGTATCTCGAAAAATACTAGGCATGTCAATGAAATCAATACCTTTATTAATATATAGTAGTTTTAAAAAATGCCTGACGTGATCAGACTCCTTGTCAATATGGGGTCGGAGAACATGTTGTGTATAGCTTTGAACTATGGAAGCAGTGTTATACAAAGGATCTGTACGAATGAAAATTTTGTCGGCTTCCTCGTCAATCAACTTTAATGATGAAATGGACAAAGAGGTGAGCCGTGAAAGCATAGAGTGCTTTCCAGACTGTTTAAAAATAGTATGTAAATCAGCGACAGAAATAATTACACGCGATTTACGTTTGATGTTACCATTACGCCTAATACCATGAGACCTAGATTTACGCTTACGAATAGAAAATATAGAAAAAATGTCAATATTAGGATCTTTAGAAATATTTCCTTCTTGATAAATATTGTCATTAAGGCCAAGTGGATAAGGTGTCTGTAAGTTTTTCATCCACTTAAGTTCTGCAATATGTCTAGCTTTTATTTTAAAGCTTTTAGTAGCATTATTATCAAAAAATATATATTCAACCGGTTGAACAGTTACGTTATTAAAATTATGACCTGACTGACGAAAGTGTTGGTACAAGTAATTTTTTAACTTTTTAGGATTACTTGCATTATATTTGTGTTCACGAAATCGAACTTTTAAGGATCGACCTGTTTGTCCAACATATTGTATACCGCAACTTGGTGCATTTCAAGTCAGAACATAAATGACGTAAGAAGTACGTCAATCAACATTTGAAGCTAGACATACATTAAACAATCTACCATTAACAGCTGATTTAATGGTGGACTTGCAAGATAAATAATTGCAACAACTGCACCTCTTAGTATTGCACTTATTAATAGAGGGAAACACCCTGCGCCGTGAATGAACTAAATGATTTCTAAAAGGAGACTTTATATGGTATTTCCTCAAAACAGGTGATCGTAGAGGAGTAACGGAAACTTTTGAGCCATTATTAAAAATCCTAGTAATATTATTCGAAGGAACATGAAACGAGGTTGCCGAATGAAGATTTAAAGGTGTAAGGCGTACATATGGTTTAGTTCTAAGAAATGAAGAGTAATTTTGTGGAATTTGTATTGATGACGCAGAGTGTAACCGAAGAGGTGAAAGATTTATTTTTAATGTTTTAACTAATAGACTCATAATTGTTAATTTGGAAAGTAATACCATTCTGCGAAAAGCGAAATAAGGGCCAATTAATATTTATTAGAGATACGAAATAAAATCGTAACAAAGATCCATAATAAATAATATGAGTAAACTTACGGACTGTTAAAAGAGGTCAAAAACTCGAGTCAAAATATGTAGAGAAAATTGATAATTGATGTAGAAATATTTTTTGAAATATATTATAAAACCCGTTTCTTTTAACAAAATTTTCCAAAAATTCCGAGTAAAGTTAACACAAAATGTTTTGACTGTCCTGTCAAAATTCAGCTTGACATATTATTCCTATGAACAGCCAATGTATATGAATTCAAAATATGTGGAGAAAATTGCTAACTGATGTAAAATGTTTCTTTGAATAATATATTCAAAAAAATCAAAGTTAAAATATCAAATAAAATGAAATTTCCCAAAAATTGCCTTTCCTGTCAAAATTCAGCTTGACATATTATTCCTATGATAAGTCAATGTATATGAAGTCAAAATATGAGGAGACAATTGATAACTGGTGTAAAATGTTTATTTTAAATAAATATTCCAGAAATTCCCAGTAAAAATATCAAAAAATGATAAAATGCCCCAAAAATTGCATTTCCTGTCAAAATTCTGCATAATAACTTCAAAACCGTAAAACCTACACTCACAAGACTTCATAGGTATATTACCCTGGGTGAGAGGAGAAGCCCTATTCCTTTTGGGGCCAGTATGTTTAAGGTCAAGGTCACAGAGATCTTATATGGAAATATGACTTCCACGCAATAACTTAAAAAACCGTAACACCTACACTCATAAAACTTCATAGGTACATTACCCTAGGTGATAGGAAGAATCTTATGGTTTTTGGTCAGTAGGTCAAAGGTGAAGGTCTCTGTCACCTTATACAGAAAAATGCATTTCCTCATAATAACTTCAAAATTGTAACCTACACTCATGAAATTTCATAGGTTAATCACACAAAATAAAACACCTACACTTTGAAAACCTCATACACATATTGCCCATGGTGAGTTAAGAAACCCTAATGAGTATGGGGTCAGTAGGTCAAAGGTCAACGTCACCATCATCTTATATGGAAATATGAAATTCACATGATAACTTCAAAACCGTAACACCTTCACTCATGAAATTTCATAGGTTCATCACCCTTGTTGAAAGCGGGAACAATATTGCTTTTTGGATCAAAGGTCAAGGTCACTGACTTTATATGGAAAGACGAATTCCGCATAATAACTTTAAAACCGTAACACCTACACTCATAATACTTCATAGGTACAGTACCCTAGGTGAGTGGAGGGACCCTATTGAATTTGGGGCCGGTAGGTCAAAGGTCACCGTCATAGTGACCTTATATGGAAATATGCCTTCCGCACAATAACTTCAAAACCGTAACACATACACTCATAAAACGTCATAGGTACGTTGCCCTATGTTAAAGGAGTAACCCTATTTCTTGTGTGGTCAGTATTCAAAGTTCAAGGTCACTGTCACCTTATATAGAAACATGCATTACTCATGAAAACATCCCCAGTGTGGCCTTAACGTTGCTTTGGCGGAAGGACACTTTTCAATCGACATTTTTCTCTGATATGCGCACCATTATAACCTTTATTGCTCTGTTCTGAGAGACCTGGAGTGATGTCTGACAAACAACACTGGGATTTTTTTATCTGTTTTTACCAAAGTATGTCGACCTTGTATATAAAGATGCTCATTTATTATTGAAGGGAGCATGGGACAGACAAAACATGGATTGTGTATATATGTACATATTCAATTATATCTTTTAAGAAACATGGTGACATGCTGGCGTTAGCATATATTTACTAATCCTCAACTGAAATTCTAAGGTAGACTACATGTTGACTTAATCCTCCTGTGTTTTCACCACATACCCATCGTATCAGACGCTGTAGGGCATGTGCTGGCTTAATATTCCTGTTTTTTAACCACTCACCCATTGTATCAGACGCTGTGGGGCATGTGCTGGCTTAATCTTCCAGGGCCCCTGCCACTCACCTATCGCCTATATCTTGGGTCTGCTTGTCTCGTGCCATCCTTTCGAGATTGATAAACAAAGTAAAGGAAATACTAACTAAACTTCTATTGAAACAGTTTGTTCAAAACCTACTGAAGCAAAGCACGTCAAAATGACTGGTAGAAACTTGGCACGGGTAAGCACGTTACCCCTCATGTCAACTTCAAAATAGAAACACCTACACTTATAAAACTTCATACATACATAGATCCTGGTGAGTGGAGAAGCCCTAATGTGTTTGGTGTCAGTAGGTCAAAAGTCAAGGTCACCATCACCTTAAATGGAAATATGAATTCCACATGATAACTTCAGAACCGTAACACCTACACAGTCACTCATGAAATTTCATTGCCCTTCTTGAAAACAGGAACGCATTTCTCTTGGGGCCAGTAGGTCGAAGTTCACAGTCACAATGGCCTTAAATTGAAACAATAACTTCAAAACCATAACACCTACACTCATAAACCTTCATAGGTACATTGCTCTAGTTGTGAGAAGGATATTGTTTTCAGGGCCAGTAGGTCAAAGGTCAAGGTCACAGTGACCTTATATGGAAATATGTTTTCAGCACAATACCTTCAAAACCGTAAATATAGATATAAAAATCGAACAGGAAATGTAGTATTCAAGGACGACAGTCAACCACAAACAAAGACAGTCAATCAGAAACAAAGAACATCTTTAAATAAATACTGATAAAGGTGATCCTTTGGGAGCAAAAAACACAATTAAGAGAATAAAGCAGCAGACTCGGTTTTATTGAGTCTGTTCAAGAGCGGTATTCTACTTCAAAGCCACCTATATTGGGCTCGTTGGTCCCAAAGAACCAGTAAAAATAACACTACTGATTCGTAGTAAAGATGAATAATAGGCCAAATAAGACACTACAAATACAAAAGAATTGACAATAGGGCTACCGCCTTGGAACGGTCAGTTGCAAAATAGGCCACTAGGGGGTTTAAACGAGGTCTTAGGGTGCAACAAACCTCACACTTACCCTACTGTCATCCCAATAAAACGGGACAGTGTAAACAAAGAAATCCCCGCCATGACAACTATTATCTAACCAACAAGGCAGCATTAATAGGCAATATAAGTAAAACACAAAGATGCTCGTGTATATATAAATACAAAAAACAGTAGCCTAGAAAGTCACAAAGAAGGTACTCAATGACTTGGCAGAAGCCAGAGCAACAAGAGAACAAACTATTGAGGGCACGACAAGACAAGATTGCAGACAAACACCAAATGCCACCGTCCTTTTGGGCTTTAGATAGGCGTCATCATAGGGTACACAGCCTGTCCGTTCATTGCACAATTACTTTTTGAGAGAAGAAGCTTCTTTTAAAGAAAGAAGTTAATATCTATCCACCACTGTCTCAAAGACGGGACAAATTAGCCCTTCAATATGCCATTAAATTAGAATCTAACCTTTCAAACCCAAATTTCGATAATGTTTTTAATACATGTTATGAACCTCTTTTGATCGAAAACCGAAGGCCATTCGACCATTTGGTCTTCGTATTAAACCAAAATTAAGAGACACTGAAATCGACCTAAATTTGACTGCCAAGTACAAAGTACCACAAATTCCACCATGGACTTTGGAAAAAACAACAATTATTTTCGATCTTTGTAATAGTAGCAAATCCAGTACAGAATCTACTGTCTTTCAAAGCAAATTTAATGAAATGAAATCGAAACACATTAATTTTCAACATATACACACAGATGGTTCTAAGGATGGAGATAAGGTAGCTGCAGCAGCTGTTGTTCACAAAGCATACAGAGCCGCATTCCTGACAAGGCCTCTATCCTTTCAGCTGAACTTAAGGCAGTTGAACTTGCCTTAAATTATATTCAGAAATCTGATGATGACCATTTTGTAATCTTTTCTGATTCCCTTTCATCTCTTCAAGCACTGGGTAATATGAAACATGAAAACCCAGTTGTGCTTCAGCTTTTAGAAAAGTACAATTCTCTTATAGTTGATAATGTTATTATTTTCTGCTGGCTTCCAAGCCATGTAGGATTACGTGTTAATGATAGAGCTGATAGTGCTACTAAAGCAGCATTAGGTTTAGGAGATTGGCGTTCTTCTAGTAGACCATTCGTCCAGAAGAAGTTGTTATTTCCCGGTGCTGGATAGGGCATACACGTTATACTCATTCATATTTATTACAAGCTGAGCAATTATCAGAATGTATACCCTGCTTTGCACCGTTTACGATCAAACACATCTTGTTGGAAAGTGTAGTTTTGATCCTATGCGTCAAAGGTACTACAATGGTAATACTTTGAAAGAGTTATTTGATGCTATAGATTTTAGTCTTGTTTTAGATTTTCTAAAAGAAATCAGACTATATAAATCATTATATTGTGTTCTTATATATATTTACTTGTTTATATACTCGTTGACGGGCTTTTGTTGATTTACATATATAGTTTATATTACTACAATATCATCCCTTATTTTTTAATATATATATTTACATTAATTTCTTCATCTTTCGACGGTTTTTGCGCACAACATGACCTATTTATGTGTCGACGTGCCGTAAAACACCATTCATTTATTTATTCATTAATTCCTTTGATCGTTTTTAGCCTATAAAACGGTTTCCGGACATAGCATATTTAGCACAAGTTGCTAAGTTAAGTTTGCGGACTGCAACATATGGCATGGGCATGGTCACGAAACCTTTCATGAGGGACAAGGACAAGGGCAAAAAAATGAAAGGTCCCAAAAAAGCAAAAGATTAATGATACACAATATAAACAATTATAAATTTGGAATCGCCGAACACGATAAATACAAATTATAACTATTATGTAACACGTTTCTCCATTGGCTAACGTCTAAACTGCTTATCTGATGTTGACTCGTATGTAAATAAGATTATCCCAAAACATACATTTTGAGAAATGTTTATTTGACCAAACATGAACAAGCTGTTTTACCCTTGGCATGCTTGTTATTCATTAGAATAAACACTGATAAGGGAGATCCTTCGAAAGCAAAAAACACAACCTAGAGAATAAAGTAGCAGACTCGGTTTAATTGAGTGTGTTCATGAGAGGTAATGTAAGAAGCAACCATCACCTGTTTAAGAGGTATTCTACTTCAAAGCCACATATATTGGGCTCGTTGATCCCAAAGCACCAGTAAAAATAACACTATTAATACACGGGGAGACATTTTGCAGCCTCCTCATTGCACTAAAAGAATGCATGTGTGTATGTTAATATATACTGAGAAAGGAGATTCTATGAATGCAGCAAACACAACGAAGAGAATAAAGTAGCAGACACGGTTTTATTGTCTGTTCATGAGAGGTAATGCAAGAAGCAACCCGTCTCACGCCCCAAGACTACCGTAGCACTGGTTTAAGCGCTAATCTACTTAAAATAAATACTGATAAAGAAATATAAAAATATCGGACAGCGAAAGTAGCATTCAAGGAGGACAGTCAACCACAAAACACAGAAACAAACATGCAAACAGACAAACAAGAAGGCAAAAGTAATAATAAAAGTAAACAACATCACAAACACAAAAGGGTTGACAATAGGGCTACCGCCTTGGAACGGTCAGTGGCAAAGTAGGCCACTGGGGGTTTAAACCGGTTCTAGGGTGCACCAAACCTCGCACTTACCCTACTGTCATCCCATTAAAACAGGACACTGTAAATAAAGAAATCACCGCCATGATCTAATCTCTAACCAACAAGGTAGAATCAATAGGCAATATAAGTAAAACACAAATATGCTCGTGTAAATATAATACAAAAAATATTAGTCTAGAAAGCCACAATGAAGGTACTCAATGACTTGAGCAATAAGAGAATAAACCATTAATGGCACGACAAGAAAGATCATAGACAAACATCAAACGCCACCGTCCCAATGGGCCTTAGGTAGGCGTCATCATAGGGTCCACACTCGGTTTTATTGTCTGTTCATGAGAAGTAATGAAAGAAGCAACACTTTTCACGCCCCCTAGTACCGGCTTAAGCGGTATTCTACTTCAAAGCCACCTAAATTGGGCTCGTTGGTCCCAAAGGACCAGTAAAAATAACACTGCTGATTCGTAGCACGGGGAGACATTTTACAGCCGCCACACTGCACGAAACGAACGCTAGTGTGAATGTTAATAAATACTGATAAAGGTGATCCTTTGAGAGCAACAAACACAATTAAGAGAATAAAGCAGCAGACTCGGTTTTATTGAGTCTGTTCATGAGAAGTAATGAAAGAAGCAACACTTCTCACGTCCCTAGCACCGGCTTAAGCGGTATTCTACTTCAAAGCCACCTAAGCCACGTATATTGGGCTCGTTGATCCCAAAGAACCAGTTTATAATAACAATATTGATTCGTAGAAAACTAACAAGTACCATAACTCGTTCTTGCAATATTATACCCCGTCCTTCGAACTTATGATCATATTGATCATCACTTTTCCTTGACTGTTTTTATGTCCCCGCCATTCCCCAGCGGCATTTTTTGCCACTGACCGTTCCAAGGTATTAGCCCTATTGTCAATCCTTTTGTGTTTGCGATATCTTATTTGGCCTGTTATTCATCTTTAAATTTGTTCTTTGTTTATGTGTTGTTTGTGATTGACTGTTGTCCTTGAATGCTGCTTTTCCTGTTCGATTTTTATATCTATATTTCCTTACAAGTACGTTGTGATGCCCTCGCCATTCAGATTGGTGAAGTTTAGTGTTAATGGTCCTGAAATTGTGAATTATATAAGCGCACATTTTCACTATAACAGGACGAAGACGTGCAGAGCTCAACATTAGGGTGTGTAAAGGTCAAGGTTATACTTAAGTCATATATCTCTATGTTAAAGGAGATAGTTGTATCCAATCACAAATTGTTTACATGCCTCAAAGTAATTTGAAATAACTTCGCACAAATATTCACCATACCCAAATAAAATACAAAACTCAATACCCGGGTGTGTAGCTTAACGTTCAAGGTCACAATATCCACTATATATGTGTCACACTATCCGCTTTACACGTATATAGTGGAAAATTGGCGTGTCTGTGGAATAACTCTTATACATACTAAAGCATTTTAAAAGAACAAAAACAAACACCATAAAATGATGACGTGGAGAACTCAACACCCATGTGTGTAGAGATGTTAAGATCGCCATATACGTACACGTGTATCTTTGTGTTAAAATTGCTATCTATCAGCGCCCCATAACTTTCCTGAGCCTTGAAGGAGTTTGAAATAACTCGACACATGTGAAGAGCATACACGTCGAGGATACAAGGAGTGCGTTTACAATGTATTAACGTGTCATATGTGAAGAGTATAAAGGTCGAGGTTACAAGGAGTGCGTTTACAATGTATTGACGTGTCATATGTGAAGAGTATAAAGGTCGAGGTTACAAAGAGTGCGTTTACAATGTATTGACGTGTCATATGTGAAGAGTATAAAGGTCGAGGTTACAAGGAGTGCGTTTACAATGTATTGACGTGTCATACGTGAAGAGTATAAAGGTCGAGGTTACAAGGAGTGCGTTTACAATGTATTAACGTGTCATATGTGAAGAGTATAAAGGTCGAGGTTACAAGGAGTGCGTTTCGATGTATTAACGTGTCATATGTGAAGAGTATAAAGGTCGAGGTTACAAGAAGTGCGTTTCGATGTATTAACGTGTCATATGTGAAGAGTATAAAGGTCGAGGTTACAAGAAGTGCGTTTCGATGTATTAACGTGTCATATGTGAAGAGTATAAAGGTCGAGGTTACAATGAGTTCGTGTATAATGTATCACCTTGGCATATGTGAAGAGTATAAAGGTCGAGGTTACAAGGAGTGCGTTTACAATGTATCAACTTGGCATATGTGAAGAGTATAAAGGCCGAGGTTACAATGTCGAGGTTACAATGAGTGCGTTTACAATGTATTAACGTGTCATATGTGAAGAGTATAAAGGTCGAGGTTACAAGGAGTGCGTTTACAATGTATTGACGTGTCATATGTGAAGAGCATAAAGGTCGAGGTTACAAGAAGTGCGTTTCGATGTATTAACGTGTCATATGTGAAGAGTATGAAGGTCGAGGTTACAATGAGTGCGTGTAAAATGTATCAACTTGGCATATGTGAAGAGTATAAAGGTCGAGGTTACAAGGAGTGCGTGTACAATGTATCAACTTGGCATATGTGAAGAGTATAAAGGCCGAGGTTACAAGAAGTGCGTTTCGATGTATTAACGTGTCATATGTGAAGAGCATAAAGGTCGAGGTTACAAGGAGTGCGTTTACAATGTATCAACTTGGCATATGTGAAGAGTATAAAGGCCGAGGTTACAAGAAGTGCGTTTCGATGTATTAACGTGTCATATGTGAAGAGCATAAAGGTCGAGGTTACAAGAAGTGCGTTTCGATGTATCAACTTGGCATATGTGAAGAGTATAAAGGCCGAGGTTACAATGTCGAGGTTACAATGAGTGCGTTTACAATGTATTAACGTGTCATATGTGAAGAGTATAAAGGTCGAGGTTACAATGAGTGCGTGTACAATGTATCAACTTGGCATATGTGAAGAGTATAAAGGTCGAGGTTACAAGGACTGCGTGTACAATGTATCAACTTGGCATATGTGAAGAGTATAAAGGTCGAGGTTACAAGGAGTGCGTTTACAATGTATTAACGTGTCATATGGGAAGAGTATAAAGGTCGAGGTTACAAGGAGTGCGTGTACAATGTATAAACTTGGCATATGTGAAGAGTATAAAGGTCGAGGTTACAAGGAGTGCGTTTACAATGTATTAACGTGTCATATGTGAAGAGTATAAAGGTCGAGGTTACAATGAGTGCGTTTACAATGTATTAACGTGTCATATGTGAAGAGTATAAAGGTCGATGTTACAAGGAGTGCTTTTACAATGTATTAACGTGTCATATGTGAAGAGTATAAAGGTCGAGGTTACAAGGAGTGCGTTTACAATGTATTAACGTGTCATATGTGAAGAGTATAAAGGTCGAGGTTACAAGGAGTGCGTTTACAATATATCAACTTGGCATATGTGAAGAGAATAAAGGTCGAGGTTACAAGGAGTGCGTGTACAATGTATTAACTTAAACACCCAACAGGTGCATTCGTACCTTACGGACCTATTTCTAGTTATCTAAGAAACGATTTGTTTTAAATTTCTGTAGATTGTTGTTGAAACATGATAACATATTTATGAAAAGCAAATGATAATTGTCTAATCGTTCTTTCTTTTTCTTAGTTGTAAGTAAGTTTTTATTGATCTGACGTGTGTAAAATACAATTTCTTATTGATAATCTGCTATCAAAGTAAATATAACGAACAAGGAATGTAGCATTCATGGACCACAGTCAACCAAAAAAAAGGCCTGGTAACCTCGAATTCAGTCGTCGGCAGTAGGTATAAGGATGATTTAAAATGTACCCCATCTTCCAAGGTAATACCTTCTTATGTTGTCGACTTTGAATCGTGTTTTGTTTATGGTACAAAACAAAGAGCGTATTAAAATACAATATAAAGGTCGAGGTTACAAGGAGTGCGTTTACAATGTATTGACGTGTCATATGTGAAGAGCATAAAGGTCGAGGTTACAAGAAGTGCGTTTCGATGTATTAACGTGTCATATGTGAAGAGTATAAAGGTCGAGATTACAAGGAGTGCGTGTACAATGTATCAACTTGGCATATGTGAAGAGTATAAAAGTCGAGGTTACAATGAGTACGTGTACAATGTATCAACTTGGCATATGTGAAGAGTATAAAGGTCGAGATTACAAGGAGTGCGTGTACAATGTATCAACTTGGCATATGTGAAGAGTATAAAGGTCGAGATTACAAGGAGTGCGTTTCGATGTATTAACGTGTCATATGTGAAGAGTATAAAAGTCGAGATTACAAGGAGTGCGTGTACAATGTATCAACTTGGCATATGTGAAGAGTATAAAAGTCGAGGTTACAATGAGTACGTGTACAATGTATCAACTTGGCATATGTGAAGAGTATAAAGGTCGAGATTACAAGGAGTGCGTGTACAATGTATCAACTTGGCATATGTGAAGAGTATAAAAGTCGAGGTTACAATGAGTACGTGTACAATGTATCAACTTGGCATATGTGAAGAGTATAAAGGTCGAGATTACAAGGAGTGCGTGTACAATGTATCAACTTGGCATATGTGAAGAGTATAAAGGTCGAGATTACAAGGAGTGCGTTTCGATGTATTAACGTGTCATATGTGAAGAGTATAAAGGTCGAGATTACAAGGAGTGCGTTTCGATGTATTAACGTGTCATATGTGAAGAGTATAAAGGTCGAGATTACAAGGAGTGCGTGTACAATGTATCAACTTGGCATATGTGAAGAGTATAAAGGTCGGGGTTACAAGGAGTGCGTGTACAATGTATTAACGTGTCATATGTGAAGAGTATAAAGGTCGAGGTTACAATGAGTGCGTGTACAATGTATCAACTTGGCATATGTGAAGAGTATAAAGGTCGAGGTTACAAGGAGTGCGTGTACAATGTATTAACGTGTCATATGTGAAGAGTATAAAGGTCGAGGTTACAATGAGTGCGTGTACAATGTATTGACGTGTCATATGTGAAGAGTATAAAGGTCGAGATTACAAGGAGTGCGTGTACAATGTATCAACTTGGCATATGTGAAGAGTATAAAAGTCGAGGTTACAATGAGTACGTGTACAATGTATCAACTTGGCATATGTGAAGAGTATAAAGGTCGAGGTTACAAGGAGTGCGTTTACAATGTATCAACTTGGCATATGTGAAGAGTATAAAAGTCGACGTTACAAGGAGTGCGTTTACAATGTATCAACTTGGCATATGTGAAGAGTATAAAAGTCGAGGTTACAAGGAGTGCGTTTACAATGTATTGACTTGGCATATGTGAAGAGTATAAAGGTCGAGATTACAAGGAGTGCGTGTACAATGTATCAACTTGGCATATGTGAAGAGTATAAAAGTCGAGGTTACAAGGAGTGCGTTTACAATGTATCAACTTGGCATATGTGAAGAGTATAAAGGTCGAGATTACAAGGAGTGCGTGTACAATGTATCAACTTGGCATATGTGAAGAGTATAAAAGTCGAGGTTACAATGAGTACGTGTACAATGTATCAACTTGGCATATGTGAAGAGTATAAAAGTCGAGGTTACAATGAGTACGTGTACAATGTATCAACTTGGCATATGTGAAGAGTATAAAGGTCGAGATTACAAGGAGTGCGTGTACAATGTATCAACTTGGCATATGTGAAGAGTATAAAAGTCGAGGTTACAATGAGTACGTGTACAATGTATAAACTTGGCATATGTGAAGAGTATAAAAGTCGAGGTTACAATGAGTACGTGTACAATGTATCAACTTGGCATATGTGAAGAGTATAAAGGTCGAGATTACAAGGAGTGCGTGTACAATGTATCACATTGGCATATGTGAAGAGTATAAAAGTCGAGGTTACAATGAGTACGTGTACAATGTATCAACTTGGCATATGTGAAGAGTATAAAAGTCGAGGTTACAATGAGTACGTGTACAATGTATCAACTTGGCATATGTGAAGAGTATAAAGGTCGAGATTACAAGGAGTGCATGTACAATGTATCAACTTGGCATATGTAAAGAGTATAAAAGTCGAGGTTACAATGAGTACGTGTACAATGTATCAACTTGGCATATGTGAAGAGTATAAAAGTCGAGGTTACAATGAGTACGTGTACAATGTATCAACTTGGCATATGTGAAGAGTATAAAGGTCGAGGTTACAAGGAGTGCGTGTACAATGTATTAACGTGTCATATTTGAAGAGTATAAAGGTCGAGGTTACAAGAAGTGCATTTCGATGTATTAACGTGTCATATGTGAAGCGTATAAAGGTCGAGGTTACAATGAGTGCGTGTACAATGTATCAACTTGGCATATGTGAAGAGTATAAAGGTCGAGGTTACAAGAAGTGCGTTTACAATGTATCAACTTGGCATATGTGAAGAGTATAAAGGTCGAGGTTACAAGGAGTGCGTTTACAATGTATCAACTTGGCATATGTGAAGAGTATAAAGGTCGAGGTTACAATGAGTACGTGTACAATGTATCAACTTGGCATATGTGAAGAGTATAAAGGTCGAGGTTACAAGAAGTGCGTTTCGATGTATTAACGTGTCATATGTGAAGAGTATAAAGGTCGAGGTTACAAGAAGTGCGTTTCGATGTATTAACGTGTCATATGTGAAGAGTATAAAGGTCGAGGTTACAAGAAGTGCGTTTCGATGTATTAACGTGTCATATGTGAAGAGTATAATGGTCGAGGTTACAATGAGTGCGTGTACAATGTATCAACTTGGCATATGTGAAGATTATAAAGGTCGAGGTTACAATGAGTGCGTGTACAATGTATCAACTTCGCATATGTGAAGAGTATAAAGGTCGAGGTTACAAGGAGTGCGTTTACAATGTATGAACTTTGCATATGTGAAGAGTATAAAGGTCGAGGTTACAATGAGTGCGTTTACAATGTATTGACGTGTCATATGTGAAGAGTATAAAGGTCGAGGTTACAATGAATGCGTGTACAATGTATCAGCTTGGCATATGTGAAGAGTATAAAGGTCGAGGTTACAAGGAGTGCGTTTACAATGTATCAACTTGGCATATGTGAAGAGTATAAAGGTCGAGGTTACAAGGAGTGCGTGTACAGTGTATTAACGTGTCATATGTGAAGAGTATAAAGGTCGAGGTTACAAGAAGTGCGTTTCGATGTATTAACGTGTCATATGTGAAGAGTATAAAGGTCGAAGTTACAATGAGTGCGTGTACAATGTATCAACTTGGCATATGTGAAGAGTATAAAGGTCGAGGTTACAAGGAGTGCGTTTACAATGTATCAACTTGGCATATGTGAAGAGTATAAAGGTCGAGGTTACAATGAGTGCGTGTACAATGTATCAACTTGGCATATGTGAAGAGTATAAAGGTTGAGGTTACAAGGAGTGCGTTTACAATGTATCAACTTGGCATATGTGAAGAGTATAAAGGTCGAGGTTACAATGAGTGCGTGTACAATGTATCAACTTGGCATATGTGAAGAATATAAAGGTCGAGATTACAATGTGTGCGTTTACAATGTATCAACTTGGCATATGTGAAGAGTATAAAGGTCGAGGTTACAAGGAGTGCGTTTACAATGTATCAACTTGGCATATGTGAAGAGTATAAAGGTCGAGGTTACAAGGAGTGCGTTTACAATGTATCAACTTGGCATATGTGAAGAGTATAAAGGTCGAGGTTACAAGGAGTGCGTGTACAATGTATTAACTTGTCATATGTGAAGACTATAAAGGTCGAGGTTACAAGAAATGCGTTTCGATGTATTAACGTGTCATATGTGAAGAGTATAAAGGTCGAGGTTACAAGAAGTGCGTTTCGATGTATTAACGTGTCATATGTGAAGAGTATAAAGGTCGAGGTTACAATGAGTGCGTGTACAATGTATCAACTTGGCATATGTGAAGAGTATAAAGGTCGAGGTTACAAGAAATGCGTTTCGATGTATTAACGTGTCATATGTGAAGAGTATAAAGGTCGAGGTTACAAGAAGTGCGTTTCGATGTATTTACGTGTCATATGTGAAGAGTATAAAGGTCGAGGTTACAATGAGTGCGTGTACAATGTATCAACTTGGCATATGTGAAGAGTATAAAGGTCGAGGTTACAAGGAGTGCGTTTACAATGTATCAACTTGGCATATGTAAAGAGAATAAAGGTCGAGGTTACAAGGAGTGCATGTACAATGTATCAACTTGGCATATGTGAAGAGTATAAAGGTCGAGGTTACAAGGAGTGCGTTTACAATGTATCAACTTGGCATATGTGAAGAGTATAAAGGTCGAGGTTACAATGAGTGCGTTTACAATGTATTAACTTGGCATATGTGAAGAGTATAAAGGTCGAGGTTACAAGGAGTGCGTGTACAATGTATTAACTTGGCATATGTGAAGAATATAAAGGTCGAGGTTACAATGAGTGCGTTTACAATGCATTAACGTGTCATATGTGAAGAGTATAAAGGTCGAGGTTACAATGAGTGCGTGTACAGTGTATCAACTTGGCATATGTGAAGAGTATAAAGGTCGAGGTTACAATGAGTGCGTTTACAATGTATCAACTTGGCATATGTGAAGAGTATAAAGGTCGAGGTTACAAGGAGTGCGTGTACAATGTATCAACTTGGCATATGTGAAGAGTATAAAGGTCGGGGTTACAAGGAGTGCGTGTACAATGTATTAACGTGTCATATGTGAAGAGTATAAATGTCGAGGTTACAAGGAGTGCGTTTACAATGTATCAACTTGGCATATGTGAAGAGAATAAAGGTCGAGGTTACAAGGAGTGCGTGTACAATGTATTAACTTAAACACCCAACAGGTGCATTCGTACCTTACGGACATATTTCTAGTTATCTAAGAAACGATTTGTTTTAAATTTCTGTAGATTGTTACTGAAACATGATAACATATTTATGAAAAGCAAATGATAATTGTCTAATCGTTCTTTCCTTTTCTTAGTTGTAAGTAAGTTTGTATTGATCTGACGTGTGTAAAATACAATTTATTATTGATAATCTGCTATCAAAGTAAATATAACGAACAGGGAATGTAGCATTCAAGGACCACAGTCAACCAAAAAAAAAGGCCTGGTAACCTCGAATTCAGTCATCGGCAGTCGGTGTAAGGCTGATTTAAAATGTACCCCATCTTCCAAGGTAATACCTTCTTATGTTGTGGAATTTGAATCGTATTTTTTTTATGGTCCAAAAAAAAAAGAGCGTGCGAGTGGACCTTTGGATCGGCCGAACACGATAACTACGAAATATTGCAGTCTCGGTTTGATTGAGACTGTTCATGAACGGTAGTGAAATATGCTTGCTACCGTTCACGCCCACTAGCCCCGGGTTGATCAGAACTCAATATTCATAAAATAAATAGTACAAAAAAGTATCCATCCCAAAGATGACATGCAGTGGACATGCTATTTAACTCTCATTATTCCATGTCCATCGGCGTATGATCCCTGTATCTAACAAAATCCTATGCCCCGAAGAGCGAAATAAACAAAATGGAATTTAGTTGGGGGCAGCGGTTATGAAGTCTGCGAATCACAAGCAGACAACAAATCCTATGGGTGGGTAAACAATACCAAGACCCTTTATCGGCCGGAATATTGGAACCACCGAATCGAAATTTAAGTAAAAAAACATAAACATTTGAAAATGATGTACCACCGATTTCAAAATATACGAACCGGGCTCAGCGATTCAGCGATCTCCAAAGATCGAATGAATAACAGTCCTGATTGCAAGCGCCGGGAGACGTTTTACTGCCGCCACACTGCACAAGCGACGCTACTGTGCTATATAAACGAGTATGAGAGTGGACCTTTGGAGATACATACGAAATATTTCAGTCTCTGTTTGATTGAGACTTTCATGAATGGTAGTGAAATATGTTTGCTACCTTTCTTTCTCTATCCATTCTCGCTTACCAGAGTATCACACTGGTAAGTTATATGGGAACGTAGCGGGATGTATTGACAAATCAGTTGCATCCGTTTTAATTTCAGGCGGAAAAAATAAAGGAGCATTACTCAATAGATAATTCATGTTAAGTGCTATTGTTTCTGTCCATTAAAAATCCTATTAAAAACTTATTTAAACTGATGACATTACCTTGTAAATAATCATTTCAAAGTAGATATCGCATCAATAAAAACACGGTATTGATTGATTATGACTTTCAAAAGGCTTGCCCCGAGACTTTTTATAGAATTAATATTTCCTAGACTTCGACTATGTGTTTGGGATGGGAGAAAAACAAAAGTGTTATATAACGTTTAGTTCAGTTTATATATATTAAATCAATTAACTATACGAACAAAAAGAGTATGATAATGGACCTTTGGAAATGGCCGAGCACGACACATACGAAATATTGCAGTCTCGGATTGATTGAGAAACATGTTGCTGGTGCATAGCAATATTAGGCATTAAGGTAGTAGGACCAGCATCTAGTTCTGAACATCAAAGACAATAGTGCATAACGAAAGGCATTGCTAGCATATTTCACTACCGCTCACGCCCTCTAGCCCCGGGTTGAGCAGAACTCAATATTGATAAAATCAATAGTACACAATTTAACCATCCCGAAGATGGCAATGTTTGAAATGTTCCAGTATAACGGAATACGGCCGTTTTGACAATGCCTTTCGTTATGCACTATTGTCTTTGATGTTCAGAACTAGATGCTGGTCCTACTACCTTAATGCCTAATATTGCTATGCACCAGCAACATGTTTCAATTGTGTAGGCAGTATGATAGCAACTTGTATGATTTAAAAGGGACAAACGGTGGCATTTTTTGATACGGTTTTAACTATGTACCTAGTAAAGGGAAATGTGGATGGATAAAGAAAGACACGTCAGAATATGTAGACGGTTATGTATGATTTGGACTTGAAAAGGCGAGATGGACCGGGTATAAGGAAGTCCTATCGAATTAGAAAACTCTAGGTATAATACAAATCGAACTAACTGTGAAATAAGCAGGGATTTGTTTAATAATTCTTATTACCGGTATGCTTATTTATTAAATCACGTGAGCATGACTAACGTTACGTTATGGTGAAATAGTTCTCCATTTAAATCGTATTACAACATCCCATAAACACAAGAAAGGGAACAGAAAAACAAGATTTACTGGAAGTAGAATATATTTATTTGATAGACATGATAGATACACTAAACATTTACATAAGCATAATTCAAAATTCGTCAAAACAAATTAAAGGATAATTCCTACACCCAACACCATCGATGTTTCAACAATGCACAATTTTAGATGTATATTAGTATTTTGTTAAGAATGCAGAGTTCAAACATTACTCAAACCGCTGTGTGAAGAAAAATGAGGATTACTTCTCGTCACTCTGCCCGTATTCAGTATTATAAAAATGATCACATTTAGTTATTTATTTTGAATATCGTTTAGTTGTGCATACTTCATGAATATCAAAATAGAATGAATGATTATTCCTTCACCTATACAATCACCATTTAATTGAAATAGAACACATTTATTTTATCAATACCGTATACCGTATCCATTTACTGAGGGAAAGTCAACAGTTTACAATATCGAAATGGAGGATTAATCCTTCACCTATACAATCACCATTTAATTGAAGTAGAACACATTTATTTTATCAATACCGTATACCGTAACCATTTACTAAGGAAATGTCTACATTTTACAATATCGACATGGAGGATTAATCCTTCACCTATACAATCACCATTTAATTGAAGTAGAACACATTTAATTTATCAATACCGTTACCATTTACTAAGGAAAAGTCTACATTTTACAATATCGACATGGAGGATTAATCCTTCACCTATACAATCACCATTTAATTGAAGTAGAACACATTTAATTTATCAATACCATAACCATTTACTAAGGAAATGTCAACATTTTACAATATCGACACGGAGGATTAATCCTTCACCTATACAATGACCATTTAATTGAAGTAGAACACATTTAATTTATCAATACCGTTACCATTTACTAAGGAAAAGTCAACATTTTACAATATCGACATGGAGGATTAATCCTTCACCTATACAATCACCATTTAATTGAAGTAGAACACATTTATTTTATCAATACCGTATACCGTAACCATTTACTAAGGAAATGTCTACATTTTACAATATCGAAATGGAGGATTAATCCTTCACCTATACAATCACCATTTAATTGAAGTAGAACACATTTAATTTATCAATACCGTATACCGTAACCATTTACTAAGGAAATGTCAACATTTTACAATATCGAAATGGAGGATTAATCCTTCACCTATACAATCACCATTAAAATGAAGTAGAACACATTTATTTTATCAATACCGTATACCGTAACCATTTACTAAGGAAATGCCTACATTTTACAATATCGACATGGAGGATTAATCCTTCACCTATACAATCACCATTTAATTGAAGTAGAACACATTTAATTTATCAATACCGTAACCATTTACTAAGGAAATATCAACATTTTACAATATCGACACGGAGGATTAATCCTTCACCTATACAATCACCATTTAATTGAAGTAGAACACATTTAATTTATCAGTACCGTAACCATTTACTAAGGAAATGTCAACATTTTACAATATCGACATGGAGGATTAATCCTTCACCTATACAATGACCATTTAATTGAAGTAGAACACATTTAATTTATCAATACCGTAACCATTTACTAAGGAAATGTCAACATTTTACAATATCGACACGGAGGATTAATCCTTCACCTATACAATGACCATTTAACTGAAGTAGAACACATTTAATTTATCAATACCGTTACCATTTACTAAGGAAAAGTCAACATTTTACAATATCGACATGGAGGATTAATCCTTCACCTATACAATCACCATTTAATTGAAGTAGAACACATTTAATTTATCAATACCGTAACCATTTACTAAGGAAATGTCAACATTTTACAATATCGACATGGAGGATTAATCCTTCACCTATACAATGACCATTTACTTGAAGTAGAACACATTTAATTTATCAATACCGAAACCATTTACTAAGGAAATGTCAACATTTTACAATATCGACACGGAGGATTAATCCTTCACCTATACAATGACCATTTAACTGAAGTAGAACACATTTAATTTATCAATACCGTTACCATTTACTAAGGAAAAGTCAACATTTTACAATATCGACATGGAGGATTAATCCTTCACCTATACAATCACCATTTAATTGAAGTAGAACACTTTTAATTTATCAATACCGTATACGGTTACCATTTACTAAGGAAATGTCTACATTTTACAATATAGAAATGGAGGATAAGTCCTCCCCTCCGTACCATCCATATTTCAAAAATGCAGACTTTAGCATTATTAATGTATAATTCAAAAGCAGAGTTAAAACGTTATTCAAAATGAAAGAACAAGTTGGAATAATCGTCGTCCCATAACCATAAATAATTGTTAAATTGATCACATTACGTTATTTTATATTTATATTCATTAGTGGAGCAAGAATTTCATAAAATGAAATGGAGGAATACTCATCCACCTATACAATAATTTTTAGAACATGTGGATTTTAGCATTAAATGCAATTTTCAGAGTCAAAAATATATGCGAAGAGAAGGGACGATTAATCTCATACCCATGTATAATTGTAAAATCATTACATTAAGTGATGAACTGAATGCTTTGACATTTTCAAAAACGAAATGGATGAATTGAGTTGAATGTTGTTTAACGGCTCATCGACACAGTATAGGTTATTTAGAGCCGCCCCAGAGAGATGGGAAGGATACATAGAAATCCGGGAACCTGCCCTACTCTTATTATCGAATAGATTACTATTGTTCTTTAACGTGCTCGGAGGCTAGACCGATACACGGGACCGCCCGGTTTACGTCCCCATCCAACGGACGAGGCTAAGGGAAAGTATCTTGCCCAAGAACACACCGACGGAACTCAGTGGCACCACGGAGGATTGAACCCGGGGCCTCCGGTTACAAATCCGCCGCGCTGAATAATCCCACCTGTATTTGTATAATGTAGTAACGTAATATTAGAATTATACAAAACTGTAATTTTAGAGTTATACAAAATTAAAACACCACATTACACAATAAATAAAATAAAAGAGTAATCAGCCATCAGCCTAACTTAGCAAGATCAAAATGGAGTATTAATCCGCTTTAATTCGCCACCTTATTATATCAATATTTTAAACATTGCCGATTAAACAGCAATTTTGATATACGTGTAATTCCAAAGTCTGCTTATTATAGATATACAAAAATAAGGAATAATCATAATCTCAATATCAGCTGTATTTCAAGATTACAGAGTCCCTTAAATTATGAGCAAAGAAGAAATAGGATTAATCCTTACCCTTATATGTATTGAAATTCGTATCTCATAAAGCTGTTTGTTTTGGAAATGAAAGTACAGTTGCCTTTAAAAGATAATATATATACACCTTTAAAACATTAAAATATTACCAATATACACCATTAAAACTTGTAAGTAAGAAGTATACAAACAATGGGGCCTAAACGGCACTTAATCGCTCATCAAAGATGAAAAAATGTCAAAAAAATCTATAACTTCAAATCAGAATTAGAGCACGCAGCCGATGGCACGCCATCGCAAATCACCGCGCTCGCTGTTTTCGTCTGTTCGGTAAGTGTATATGGTTTCAGAAAAGAAACTCTTTTAAGTGTTTCCCAAAATAAGACTATGTAAAATATGTGATCCCTCGGGTGGGGGCCAAATTAAAAAAATGTTTATCACAAGAGGTTATGGTCCTATCATTTTGCAACGCGCTGCATGTTAAGTGGTTGACCATGTTACAGTTCGCCATTATGCTTTCCACTTTGTGCGTGGACTGGACATATTGTGGACCCTGACATCTACCTAAATCCTCAAAGGACGGTAGCGTTTGATGTTTGTCTTAAATATTGTCCTGTCGTATCCTTAACGGTTGGTTCACTTATTGCTCTGGCTTCTGTCAAGTGATTGAATATTTGCTTTGTGGCTATCCGGGCTTTTTTATATTCCTATATGCACGATCGTTAATGTTTACTTAACCTGCCTCGTTTGATAGAGAATATAACCCGGCGGGGATAGTTATTTTAACATTGTCCCGTTTTATTGGGATTTTACAATAGAGTAAGAGTCAGGTATGGTGTACCTTAGAAACTTGGTTAAACATCAAGCGGACTTTTTTTGCCACCGACCGTTCTAAGACAGTAGCCCTATTAACAACCCTTTTATACTTGTGATGCTATATCTTGCCTTTTATTCATCTTTGTAGTTATTGTTTGTTTGCGTGCGTGTTTTGGTTGACTGTGGTCCTTGAATGCTACATTTCTAGTTAGACGTTTATATCTACTTTCCTTTATAACCTATGTAAAACGGTGACCCCCAGGGCGGGGATAGAGTTAAACTAGGGTCACCGTTTTGAACAGATTTGGTAGAGGACCATAGACTTATTGTACTTACAAAATATTAGACCTCCAGCTCTTGTAGTTTCAGAGAAGAATATATCTTAATGATTGTCTGTATGTAAAACTGTTATCCCCGAGGCGAAGTCAAATTTTACCCTGGGATCACCATTTGAACATCTTGTTAGAGGCCCATAGGCTTATGCTGCATGCAATATTTGAGAGCTCTATGCCTTGTAGTTTCAAAGGGTTTGTTTTTGCTCTATCCAAGTATATGCAAAACATGCAAAATCTCCATATATAAACGTTTGGCACCAAGGGCATGGCCATTTTTGACCCCGGGGTCAAAACTTGAAACTGTATTGTACAGTTGATGACGATCATTAATAAAGAAAAACGGTCGAAATCTGTTCAGCAGTTCTTGAGAAGAAGATCTTTTTAAAGTGTCGAACTTCTATGATAGCAGCGGCCATCTTGGATGTCGCTTTGACCTAATTTTAACCATCTTGAAAGCTAGTGACCTCAGGATCACACTTGGGAAGTTTGGTCAAAATAATCCAAGCGCGTTATGCGAGAAGTCATTTAATCAAAGGTTAACGGACTGACGGGGAAGTACGTCGGACGTACAACATGTGGTCACAATAGCTCACATTGAGCCTTCGGCTCAGGTATTTTAAAAAAACAACAAAGAGAACAAATTAAACATTAATGAGTTAACGTATATAATATACACAATATAATATAATATACACAATATACATGTATACACACTACACAAGACGACACTTATAAATACTCCGATTTAAAAAGCTAATACATTTTTTATTTTCCATCATAATAAGCTCAGATATTGAGCATGTTTAAACTGATTCAATTATCAAAATGATTAGTTACTTTCTATTTTGTTTGTTGAATCAGTTGAAAATATATTGTTGAGTTTTCATACGATTTTTAAAAATGTACAGTCCATTGAAACGATATGAAACAAGAAATGTCACAGTAAGTGACAAATGCCCCGGAAGTGACCTTTGACCTGTTAGTGTGACCTTGACCTTGGAGCAATATGAAACCAACAGATATATTTAAAAATTATTAAATAATAATAATAATAATAATAATTATTAAAAAAAATAAATATATATATATATTAAAAAAACAACTAAAAAAAAGTAATTAAAAAAAAAATATTAAAAAAAACACATCAAAAAATTAAAAATTAAAAAAGAAATCATAAAAAAATCACAAAAAAACGTATGCCCTTTGCGGGCATAAAAGAAAAATATTAAAAAAAATAATAAAATAAATGAAATACAAAAAAATGAATCAAAAAATATTTAAGAAATAAATGCAAAAAAAAATAATGCAAAAAGATTTTTTTTTAATTAAAACAAAAGAAAAAAAAGAAATGTCACAGTAAGTGACAAATTCCACCGAAGTGACCTTTGACCATTAAGTGTGACCTCGACCTTGGAGCGACGGACCTGGATTTTATGCGCGACATGTCGTCCGATATAGCTGAGCACTTGTGCCAAGTCATTTGACTATCCGTCCAGGAATGCCAGAGTTGTTGACTGGATACAATTTAACCTTTGACGACCGGCTCTTATTGAATATTTAAATGACGTATATAAAGAAATAAACAAATACAATTAAATTAAAGAAAAATTAAAGCAAAAGTTTGTTATGAGGAAAAAGATCAATAAGACAAGAAAAGTGTGACCTTGACCTTGGAGCAATTATGAAACCAACAGATATATTTAAAAATAATTAAAAAAAAATATTAAAAAAATAAAATATAAAGAAATTAACTAAGAAAAAAAAAATAATGAAAAAAGAAAAAAAAAAATTAAAAAAAAAAAGAAAAAAAAAGAAATGTCACAGTAAGTGACAAATGCCCCCGAAGCGACATTTGACCTGTAAGTGTGACCTTGACCTTGGAGAGTCGGACCTGGATTTTGTGCGCGACATGTCGTCTGGTTGTGCTGAGCACTTGTGCCAAGTCATTTGAATATCCGTCCAGGAATGCCAGAGTTGTTGACTTGACACAATTTGACCTTTGATGTCTAAATGTGACATTGACCTTGGAGCCACGGACCTTGGTTTTGTGCGCGACACGTCGTCTAATTGTAAATCCGTCCATTATTGTAGTTATTATGCGGGCACGATTGTACAGACGAACTAACGGACAGACAGTGCGACTACTATATGCCACCCTTCGGGGGCATAATAAAACGAAACCGAAGTACTAATAGTACTAGTCGTCTAGTGTACACATTTGAATGGAAAACGTTGAGCTCAATGTGACGTGTTAAACTGTAAAACAAACAAAAGAAAGACTAGATGCAATAGCAGACAGAGATGAATGATTAATGATTTCTTTAATTCACACCCGACGGACCTGAGGATACTCCGTTGGTTTTACATATAGCTGAGTACTTAACTTTCCATCCTCTAAAATCTCAAACCTACCGATTGTGTTATTAAAGTACTTCAGCCTCAAAACGATCGCTTGTTTCGAGAATAACAAAATCTTAAGGTTCCTCATAACATCACCTTTATATCACCCGTCTTCTTCCCGAATTTGGTAAAGGTCAACTACAATGTGCTTAAGATACAGCGCAAAGAAGCTGATAAGTTAGTGTTACTTGTCATTTTGCAATAACTGAGTAGCGCTTCCAAGGTCTTCCAAATATTGGTGAAAATCAATTGAGTCATTTTTCGTAAACAAAGTAGAACTCTTTTGTTTCAAAGTATCTAATGGCCATAATTGCTCCGCTGAGTTGATACTTTACTCATATACATTATTAAAACATTAACAATATGAACTATTAAAACATTAATATATTATCAATGTACAATATTAAAACATTATAAAATATACAATATGAACATATTTCAGCATTAAGTATAATAATAAAAAAACACAGTAAAAACATTAAAGTGACGATACATCCTATATACAATATCTACACACTACAATTAAACAAACCCACAATATGATGAGTTAAAGTCGTTTGAATACATGGTTTACGGAACGCAGGCGAACACTGGAAAGAACGACAGCCAACAGAAACCTCGCTATGACCAAACCCACTGACGGTTGGCCAGTAGAGCTAGTAGGGACTTAAACATTATAGTATAAAATGCATGACCTATTTCTTAACATACATTAACCGAAGTATTGTGGTGTAGTGGTTATAGCGTCTGCCTTGCATTCGGGAGGTCGTGGGTTCGAGTCCCCAGACCGTGTGATACCAAAGACTTTAAAAATGGAGTATTCACTTGTAACCCTTGCCTGACGAGCAAATAATGGGTAGTGCTACGACTGATTGACCAGTGTCAGAATAATGTGACTGGGTGGGTGGGGGTATCATGTCTACTACGGCGTGGTATTCCAGTGTGGCAGCACTATAAAGAAACCATTGAGTTCGCTGCTTCAAGTAGACAGATCATCACATCACACAACAACACACAGATAAAAGTCCAAACATTGTGCCTATAATCGTCGGGTAGGACGCCTGTCGTAGGTGGAGGGACTATAATCCTTAGAAATACACACACTTAACATACATTATAAAAGTTTACATACAGTTTATTATGTACAATGTTGAAAATTAAGAAAAAGAGTTTAAAATTATAATACTAATTTGATCGTAAACTAGATTCGGTACAAACAGTATTGATAATATTAACACTACAAGAGATGTTTAATTTATAACGTAACAATTTCATTTTGTAACTGAATCTCATATACTCTGTAAAAAAAGTTTTGGACCATGGCAGTGTTCGAACCCGTACAATGATCGCTGAACCATGACATTCGATCATAACCCTTATTATCTCAGTTGATAATTGACAATATATCAACAATCAACAATAATTATCGTTTACAATGGAAGTTTGCAAAATAATAATAATCTTTTTATTGGTTACTCGAATGTCTGTAACAGTGTTACTTTGTATGGACTTTGCAACATTTTTTACAGACCCTTTGTGTGTAAGCGATATTTTTTTAAAACCAAATCTTGTTTGGAATTTAATGTTTCTGGTACCAAATTAACCGGGTAGGGCAGACCTTGGTTACTAAAAAAAGATACTTAAATTTTGTCCACTGTTTTTATTTTTATACGACTTTATATACCCTGGTCCAAAACTTTTTTTACCGAGTATATCTTGACAATATGGTTATTTTAATGTCAATAAAGGAAACAAAAAACACTTTTAATTCAACATCTATGTTTTTGTCTTAAAATAAAACGATCACAATTAAGTAACCAACACAGTGTTAACGTATGCTATGCATTTAACGTCAATATTTGGTTTAAAGTAAAACTCTACGGCAATAGAAACATGTAGGTTTAAAATTCAAAATGTAATTTAAAGTTCTCTGGCCATGTTTTGTTTCATGAATATGTTTACGTTTATTTAAATCGATCGAATCAATACAGAACAATAGATATTTACAATTCACGCATTGCAATATCTGTGAAAAACGAGAATAAGATTTTATTTGACGACGTAGACAACTTTGAACAGGTACATTAATCCACAGGTAAATGAATTTAATAATTATCTGGCAATAGTTGTGCAGCTATACAATTCAGATTTACCTCATTTCCCCGTGCAGTCACGCAGTGGTAAAAGTAGTATCTACGTCATGCAAATAATACTTATGTTTGCTTACAACTTAGCGATTTTCAATATAAGTTTCTCCACGAGACTATCAAGAAATGTTCATATGATGTTTAAGAGTTAAATTTGTTAAATAATAATTCTACAAAAAGGGTGGCAATTCATCTTTCAAGCGAATCGCGTGAAATTGGAGATTATTCTTAAAAGCATACATTATAAATGACAGTTTCCATAAATAATTGACGTAGTTTTGATAATAATCACTTACGCTGAAAAATAACATCTTAAACAAAACTGTTACATTATAAGTTGAACACCTCTTGTAAAATGATTGACTGTTATATACAAAAAACAATCATGGACATTTGTAAAACCACCAGAAATAATCAATGTTGAAAGAAGGCCAGATGATTGATAAAAACAAGCATAGAAACATAGAAACACGCACGCACGCACACACATACATACATACATACATCACGTTTTAAGTAAATCAAATAAATTCAGAAGAAATTAAAACGATGAAATATGTTTAGACCAAACTATCAGTATTTTTTTCTTTTGTTTTTTGTTTAAATCAATGTTCATGATTTAGCATTTTTTCGATTATATTTCGTCCACAAGATTGAATTTTGTGTTAGTACATAGAACTCCTTGTCCCAAACGTTAACATATGGCGATAAACAGTTGCATACGATTTGCTCTGCTTCTTTCAGTTAAAACACATTTTACTTTAACATTTTTAACATCTCTAGTAATTAAAATACCAAGTATTGTGTGTTTAAATGTACCGAGTGTATAATTAGTAGTTATTCTAGAGAAGATCTCAATGCGTGTTAATAACGATTGCTTCAACCTGTTAAGTTCTACATTCATCAGCCTCTAATATTTCTTCTGTGTGACTATAGAGTCCTCTTGAAGTACTACATTGGTGTTTCGAGTATCATATCATCATTGTCGCCGTTTGTTACTGAAGGAATAGCTCGTTTAAGCCGACCAAGCATTGAATCAACGTCATCTACATCTTTGAATCTATCCATTTTTTCGGTAATCCTTTTGTGTCGAAATTCCAGGTACACATCCGTTATCGCCTTTAAAAGAAAACAAGTATTTAGTAAAATACTTTGGCTAACAATTATATCAAGATATTGTGCGAAAATCACTGCCTATCTGTCCGATCGCCGCATGGAGAAAACATAAAAAGTCCCGTGTTCGATTTAAAACGGGAAAACACAACTTGTGTTTTATGGATGTGGCAAGCAAACGCTATATGCGGCCAATAAAAAATATATACTTACATTATGCAAGTGAAATAATAGAAACCATTTTCAAAAGGGGTTTGCAAGTCATGGAGGCCTCTTTTAATGGTGAATTTTAAGAATTAAGTAGGTTTCGTATTTACGATTTTGAGGAGGATTATTAACCGAAATCGGTAACGTGTCTCCACCACCACCCAAACGTCGCTCCTTTATTTATGCAATGAGGAGTGATCCTTCATGACCAACGTCATGTCGGTGAAATAGTCCTTAATTTAAATCGTAATATAACACACAAAACGCACAAGAAACGAAACGAATACAACAACATTTAATTGAAGTAGAACCTAATTACTGTATCGATATCTTAGATATTAACATAATGCTCCTTATCAGTCCTCTACCGGTGTAACCGGAGGGGTGTTATAGAATTCCTTAGCCATTTACAAAATGTTATTTTTGGTTTTCTACCGGTGCAACTGGAGGGGCATTACAGTCCTCTACCAATGTAACCCGGGGAAGATTATAGAATTGCTTAGCCATTTACATAATGTTACTTATTAGTCCTCTACCGGTGCAACCGGAGGGGGATTATAGAATTGCTTAGCCATAAACATAATGTTACTTATTTGTCCCCTACCGGTGTAACTGAAGGTGGATTAAAGAATTGCTTAGCCATTTACATAATGTTACTTATTAGTCCTCTACCGGTGCAACCGGAGGTGGATTATAGAATTGCTTAGCCATTTACATCATGTTACGTATTTGTCCCCTACCGGGGCTACCGAATGGATGTGGATTATAGAATTGCTTAGCCATTTACATAATGTTACCTATTAGTCCTCTACCGGTGCAACCGGAGGTGGATTATAGAATTGCTTAGCCATTTACATAATGTTACTTATTAGTCCTCTACCGGTGCAACCGGAGGGTGATTATAGAATTGCTTAGCCAATTACATATTGGTACTTATTTTTTTCCCTACCGGTGTAACCGGAGGTGGATTACAGAATTGCTTAGCCATTTACATAATGTTACTTGTAAGTCCTATACAGGTGCAACCGGAAGGTGATTATAGAATTGCTTAGCCAGTTACATGTTGTTACTTATTTTTTCCCTACCGGTGTAACCAGAGGTGGATTATAGAATTGCTTAGCCATTTACATAATGTTACTTATTAGTCCTCTACCGGTGCAACCGGAGGGTGATCATAGAATTGCTTAGCCAATTACATATTGTTACTTATTTTTTCCCTACCGATGTAACCGGAGGGGGATTATAGAATTGCTTAGCCATTTACATAATGTTACTTATAAGTCCTCTACCGGTGCAACCGGAGGGTGATTATAGAATTGCTTAGCCAATTACATAATGTTACTTTTTTTTTTCTTTCCGTACCGGTGTAACCGGAGATGGATAATATAATTGCTTAGCCATTTACATAATATTACTTAGTAGTCTGCTACCGGTGCAACCGGAGGGGGATTATAGAATTGTTTTGCTACTTATTAGTCCCCTACCGGAGCAGCCGGAATGGGATTATAGAACTGCCTATCCATTTACATAATGTTACTTAGTAGTCTGCTACCGGTGCAACCGGAGGGGGATTATAGAAATGCTTAGCCATTTACATAATGTTACTTGGTAGTCTGCTACCGGTGCAACCGGAGGGCGATTATAAAATTGCTTAGCCGTTTACATAATGCTACTTATTAGTCCCCTACCGGAGCAACCGGAATGGGATTATAGAATTGCTTAGCCAATTACATATTGTTACATTTTTTTTCCCTACCGGTGTAACCGGAGATGGATTATAGAATTGCTCTGCCATTTACCTAATGTTACTTAGTAGTCTGCTATCGGTGCAACCGGAGGGGGATTATAAAATGGCTAAGCCATACACATAATACTAATTATTAGTCGCCTACCGTTGTAACCGGAATGAGAATTCCTAACCATTTACATACTGTTACTTATTAGTCTCCTACCGGTGCAACCGGTGGTTAGTGGGGGAGGGTATTATAGAATTGCTTCGCCATTTACATAATTCTACTTATAAGTCCCCTACCGGTGCAACCGGGGGTTAGTGGGGGAGGGGATTATAGAATTGCTTAGCCATGAACCTAATTTTACTTATTTGTCCTCTACCAATGTAACCGGAGGGGGATTATAAAATTGCTTAGCCATTTATGTAATGTTACTTATTAGTATGCTACCGGTGCAACCGATGGGGATTAAATAATTGCTTAGCCATGTACATACTGTTACTTATTAGTCTCCTACCGGTGCAACCGGTGGTTAGTGGAGGAGGGGATTATAGAATTGCTTCGCCATTTACATAATTCTACTTATTAGTCCCCTACCGGTGCAACCGGGGGTTAGTGGGGGAGGGGATTATAGAATTGCTTAGCCATGAACATAATTTTACTTATTTGTCCTCTAACCATGTAACCGGAGGGGGATTATAAAATTGCTTAGCCATTTATGTAATCTTACTTATTAGTTCCCCTACTGCTGTAACCGGAGGCGGATTATATAATTGCTTAGCCATTTACATAATGTTACTTAGTCCCCTACTTCTGCAACCGGAGAGGGATTATAGAATTGCTTTGCCATTTATGTAATCTTTCTTATTAGTCCCCTACTTCTGTAACCGGAGGCGGATTATAGAATTGCTTAGCCATTTACATAATGTTACTTAGTCCCCTACTTCTGCAACCGGAGAGGGATTATAGAATTGCTTTGCCATTTATGTAATCTTACTTATTAGTCCCCTACTTCTGTAACAGGAGGCGAAATATAGAATTGCTTAGCCATTTACACAATGTTATTTATTAGTCCCCTACTTCTGTAACCGGAGGCGGATTATAGAATTGCTTAACCATTTACATAATGTTACTTATTAGTCGTATTATATACAGGTCAAAATAACTATTTTGCGGATAAACTTAAAGAAAAAAAACACAATTCTAATCGTTGTGGAAGTAGTTAAAGGAACTAGGTGTCCGCTCTAAGAAATGGAAAACTTCTTCAAGTAATATTGGTCTTAAAATAGATTGTGACACATGTTTTGACAAATCAGTGAATGTAGCTGAACAATTTAATTCATTTTATACAAATCTTGCTTCTAAACTTGTAGAAAAGTTGCCTAAGTGTATTAACAGATACGGGAAGTAGTTTGTAACAAGAAGTTTGTAACAGGTTTTTATGCTGATAAAAGTGTTTTACCGAATAGTTACTCTTTTTCAATTGTGTCAGAAAACAAAGTTTTAAAACATTTGAATAAACTCGGTTTAAATAAAGTTACTGGTTTAGATGACGTTCCATCACGGTTTGTTAGGGACATTGCCTCATTAATAGCCTGTCCACTTACTCATGTTATCATTTATCTATTATACAGGGCGTAGTACCAGAGGATTTAAAGCTAGCGCGGGTTGTTCGTCTTTTAAAGAAAGTGATAAAACAGAGGTGGGTAACTATCGCCCAGTGTCTATTCTTAGTATTATAGCCATGGCCGTTGAAAGAGTTATATATGATCAAGTTGAAGGTTACCTCATCGACAAGAAATTACTATATGTTTCTATCTGGTTTCAGATGTGTCTTACCCACTTGGCAGACTTTATTAGGTTTCAAATGGATAAAGGCAATTTTGTGGGGATGGTTCTGCTGGATCTGCAGAAAGCTTTTGACACCGTTGATCATGATATTCTTCTGAATAAATTGAATCGCTAGGATTTAATAGTGATGTCATTAGATGGTTCAGGTCATAGCTGTCTGACAGACAACAGTTGGTGGATGTTTCTGGTACTTTTTCTTCCCATGCAGTATTACATGTGGTGTTCCTCAGGGGTCTATCCTGGGGCCACATTTATTCTTAATTTATGTTTATGACATGTCTGCTGTGGTGAAACATAAGTTACGTCTTAATGCTGATGATTCCAGTATTCTAGCTGCAGGTAACAATAATAGTCAAATCGAATCTTTACTGACCTTGGAACTTGAAACAGTTAGTAAGTGGTTAATTGGGAACAAGCCGTCTGTACATTTTGGTAAGACAGAATTTATTTTATTTGGTTCTGAGCAGTGCACTATGAATATATCTTGTAACGGTAAAACTATAGAGTCTAAATCTTCAGTCAAATATCTTGGTGCAACTCAAGATCAGAGTTTATCTTGTGACACAATGGCACGGTCTATCATACAGAAGGTGTAACCGGAAGGAGATTATAGAGTTGCTTAACCATATACATAATGTTACTTATTAGTCACATATCGGTGTAACTGGAGGTGGATTATAGAATTGCTTAACCATTTAAATAATGTTTCTTAGTTGTCCGCTATTGTAGTAACCGGAGAATTATAGAATTGCTTAGCCTTATACATAATGTTACTTATTAGGCAAATACCCGTGTAACCGGAAGGGGATTATAGAGTTGCGTAACCATTTACATAAAGTTACTTAGTTGTCCGTTAGCGGAGTAACTGGAGGTGGATTATAGAATTGCTTAGCCATATACATAGTGTTACTTATTAGTCTCCTACCGGTGCAACCGGAATGGGATTATAGAGTTGCGTAGCCATTTACATAAAGTTACTTAGTTGTCCGTTAGCGGAGTAACCGGAGTGGGATTATAGAATTGCTTAAACATGTACATAAAGTTACTTATTTGTCCCCACTATCAATATAACCAGAGGGGTATTATAGAATTGCTTAGCCATTTACTTAATGTTTCTTATTCGTCCCATACCGGAGAGGAGGGATTATAGAATTGCTTAGTCATTTACATACTGAAAATACAAGATTTCAATTCATGGTACCGACTGCAAGGTGATGCAGTGAGAGTAAGTTGCTAACAAAAGGTTTCAAGGGGGTGCCTCGGACCTATAATGTGTCAAACACGATATATAGAAACCACACAACAGAAGATTTAATCAGACTTTCGTGTAACGCGTCTGGTAACGTCCTGCTACATGTACGGATGTGCTGGATTACTTCCAAATTGTACCAAAATGCTCTTACGTTTTCTTCAATGATAACAGATACGGTGTCCTCGGATATGAAACCATGGCAAATGTGTTTCCCATGAAACTTTTCAATGTCTGTCATTAGTTGTCTTTTAATGAGTTGGACATCGTTTGTTGACAAGTTGTTGTTAGCCAGGTAACGAGACAGTGGCATACTGCCAGGTAGAGACATAAGAATTCCGTCTCTTGTAATGTCGTTATGCATCTGCAGGAATGCGTTGGTCGTAACAGCATCTATAAACAAGAACTTACATAAGCAGGTATGCTAGTATTTGTATGCTGGTATTATTACAAAAATACAGTAGTGATGCATAAAATAATGACAATTTAAAGTAAATTTGAAACTAAATTCCAAAATCACTGTTTTTGTCTTTTGTCAAGAGCAACATTTTATTTAGAAAATTAAATACAATCTATAAGTTTCTGATGCTTATTTTAAAAACAGTTTTCGTTGACAACAAACATTATGTAAGTGAACGGTGTTTGATGTCATGAAAACCTTAACGGTGTCATGCAACATGGCAAACTACATGTCATGCTATAAGTGACGGGAGTAACACGTCATGACCCGGTACAGGTGTAATGAGTAAAACGTCATGACATCTACTTGATATCAGTGAAGGGTGTTATTCGTCATAACATCTACATGATATAGCTGAAGGGTGGTATTCGTCATGAACTCTAATTGATAATGGTGAAGGCTGATTTTCGTCATGACATCTACATGATATCGGTGAAGGGTGTTATTCATTATAGCATCTACTTGATATAGGTAAAGGATGTTATTCCTCATGACATCTACTTGATAATGGTGAAGGGTGTTATTCGTCATGACATCTACATGATATAGGTGAAGGGTGTTATTCGTCATAGCATCCACATGATATAGGTGAAAGGTGGTATTCGTCATGACATCTTCTTGATATCGGTAAAGTGTGTTATTCGTCATAGCATCCACATGATATAGGTGAAGGGTGTTATTCCTCATGACATCTACTTGATATCGGTGAAGGGTGTTATTTATCATAGCATCTATTTGATATAGGTAAAGGGTGTTATTCATCATATCATCTACATGATATAGATGAAGGGTGTTATTCGTCATGACATCTACTTGATATAGGTAAAGGGTGTTATTCTACATGACATCTACTTGATATCGGTGAAGGGTGTTATTCATTATAGCATCTACTTGATATAGGTAAAGGGTGTTATTCATCATAGCATCTACATGATATAGGTAAAGGGTGTTATTCTACATGACATCTACTTGATATCGGTGAAGGGTGTTATTCATTATAGCATCTACTTGATATAGGTAAAGAGTGTTATTCATTATAGCATCTATTTGATATAGGTGTAGGGTGTTATTCGTCATGACATCTACTTGATATAGGTGAAGGGTGTTATTCATCATAGCATCTATTTGATATAGATAAAGGGTGTTATTCATCATATCATCTACATGATATAGGTGAAGGGTGGTATTCGTCATGACATCTACTTGATATAGGTAAAGGGTGTTATTCATCATAGCATCTACATGATATAGGTGAAGGGTGGTATTCCTCATGACATCTACTTGATATCGGTAAAGGGTGTTATTCCTACATGAAGCCCTACATGATATAAGTAAACTGAGTGAGTTCTTCCGGCTATACATGTACGTAGGGTACAGCTTTACGCCGGTACTAGAAGGCATGAGGGGTGTTGTACCTTAGGTTACTTTTCATAAGTGTATCTTGTTTATGTTTTATTCTGCCAAGTTATTAGTTTATACCTATATCTGTGGAAGACATACCTGATATTTCCGTTTTATCTTTAGCTGCTTTCTGAAACATAATAAACGAAATACGTTGTATCAACAACAAGTTAACTGCATTGTAAAACAAAGTGCACATAATGGATATTACATGAGTGCCTGTTTACTTGCTATATTTAATTTAAACGCGTTGGATAAAATTATGTGAAGCGAATATACTTATGTTAGATTTTATTTATCACAAAATTCTAAAATTGCCTCGGTACATACAGTTAATACTATATCGTTGTCGTATGATGACGTCGTACGTTGCTGAGGTGTTATCCTTACCACACCCAGCAAACGCAACTACCTCATCGATGTCCGTAATCCGGTATTTTGGATACAGAACACGACAGCAAGTTAGGTGAAATATATGGTATACTCCTCAAAATAATATAAGGACCACAAAATAGAACAGTAATAATTACTAATTCTAATACACCCGCACTATATAGCCTAGTTTAAAATATCTCGTTATATTTAGGAAATAGAACATCGTTTACTGTGAATTATCGTTTAATATATCACGGTTTGGAGTTCAATTGTAAACAATAATAACACGAGCCCGAAGGGCGAGTGAAATTATTGTTTACCTTTGAACGACAAACCGTGATATATTATAGATAATTCACCGTAAACGATGTTCTATTTCTATTCTAATACCCCTAAAATGTGAAAATAAAGCACACATCTGAAATATTTCGCATTGCTTTGCTTGCTCTCCTAACGTTGCATACGTTACAATGCGGAATGCGCAATGCGCAATGCTTATTCTCCTAACGTTGCAAACATTACATTGATATATCTTCAATATAACGAGATATTTTAAACTAGACTATATAGTGCGGGTGTATTAGAATCAACGATATATCACTGTAACGTCCGCAACGTTAGGAGAATAAGCAAGTCAATTTGAGACATCACTGTAACGTTTGCAACGTTAGGAGAGCAAGCAAAGCAATGCGAAAGATTTCAGCTGTGTGCGTTATTTTCAGATTGTAGGGGTATTAGAATAGAAATAGAACATCGTTTACGGTGAATTATCTTATAATATATCACGGTTTGTCGTTTAATTGTAAAAAATAATTCCACTCGCCCTCCCGGCTCGTGAAATTATTGTTTACAATTAAACTCCAAACCGTGATATATTATACAATTATGGACTTTTCAGCTGTTATACATGATGTGATATGCACCAAAAAAATCATTATTGACCGAGGCGATAGCCGAGGTCAATAATGATTTTTTGGTGCATATCAACATCATGTATAACAGCTGAAAAGTCCATAACTGTTTTATTATATAACCCTCAATTTACAATTATATAAAACAGGTCAATATCAAAAAAACAATTATATAAAACAGGTCAATATCAAAAAAACAGGTCAATATCAAAAAAACAGGTCAATATCGCTAGATATTTTTTCTAAAAAATTACTTTTTAGCCAATGAAAACGCGTCTATTTATAGGTTATATAATAATACACGATAATTTAACGTAAATGTTCTATTTCTTAAATCTTATATATTATGGTTTTCAGGTTAATATAAAAAGTTAATGCATGCGTGTACTGCAACAAATGTAAAAGAATACAACCTAGCTTAAAAACTGCAAAAGGACAGTAAATTGTTCAACAACATCACTTTAAAAATTGACCAAAATCTAAACACGGTTCTTAAATTATTTTTAGAAGTATAGTTATTATTTGATAAAACTGGTTGTACAAAAATGCATGTGTAATAAAGATACGTGTACATGTACCAGTGTTCACGATACTTAACATAAGTTTATATGTCTACCGCCATATGCATGCCATCTTCGGGATGGTTTAAATTATGTACTTTTATCTGTATGAATATTGAGTTCTGCTCATCCAGGGGCTAGAGGGCGTGAGCGGTAGTTAGCATATTTCACTACCGTTCATGAACAGTCTCAATCAAACCGAGACTGCAATATTTCGTATGTGTCGTGTTCGGCCATTTCCAAAGGTCCGCTCTCATACTCTTTTATAATTATTGTTGACAGTGGTACGCACGTAAATCAAACGATGCTCAATCTGGAACGTATGAACGCATGTATGACGGAGGTATATTTCAACTTACAGTGTAACACTTTTGTCTAAGATTTATATTTTCAGCGGAAGTAGTTATCATTAAAAATAAGTGATTTAAATATGTGAAACTGTCATTTAGAACGTATGCGTTTACCAGTAATTTCCAATTTTACGCGATTCGCTTTAAATTACATTTTGTATTGGTTGCATACTATTTTACAATTTTAAACCTATATGTCTCTGTTGCCATAGAGTTTCACATGTAACCCAGTAATTCCACTAAATGCATATCATAATTGCTTGATACTGTGTTTGCAATATAAATATTATCGTAGGTTTCATTTTAAGACACAACTATAAATACTGAATTAAAAGTTGGAATTTTATCGCAATATTAGAAAAAAGACGACTAATAGGCCAGTTTGCTTGTATTTTACCGAAAATTCTATAAATTAACCAAAATAAACATTTTTTCATTTTTTGTAAGACAAAAACACGAAAAGTTATTGTTGTTGTATTATCACATACCGTTTAAAGATATCTTTAGTCAAAAGTTATATTTGTTTCATTATTTACAAATGTGTGTGCTTTGCCCCTAAATCTACAGTTATATATCTTTTATCCTTTTCGTGTAAGAAAGTAATGGAACTTATTCTTATATAGGCGGAAATCATAACGATGCCTGCAGCTGATGTTTAGAACTAGATTTTTTCATAAATTTAATCATTTTCAAAGTCGAATTTCTCGTTCGCTGCCAAAGTGAAAACCGACAACAGACTACTATAATAACATTTATCGGCACTATAATAACACTTATCGGCAATTTAATTTTTAAAAATAGAGATGTAGCAAAATGAGGCAGCACGTATTAGTTTATGTGTTACCATCATGTATATAGTACTATATAAGTGTACATGTTTATTGATCCGACTGTCAAGTTGTTGCTAATAATAGCACACATATAAATAGCTGGTTCTAGTACTGTCTAGATACTGAGATGTGTAGACTGTTACAGAACATTCTTTAGTCTAGAATGTTCCATGTTGGTATATAAAGCTGGTCTTAGTAAAACGTGTGTTTTTTTCAGTATCAGTATTCAAAGTAGAGTATCTGGTTGATTAATTTAATTGAGATTTACCAATTATTGGATGATGTGACCTAAAACATATTGTGCAGGGGCGGATCCAGGATTTCAGCTTAGTGTGGGTGGGTGGGTGGGGGGGATTTAAGAATGTGTTAATTCCTACACTTACACAAATCAAAATGGTGGGAGTGTTTTGACTATCTTTTATTGAAAGAATGTAATTTCAATCGTGTAAATGATTTTAAAATCAAACCTTTAAATGAGTTGTCCGATCATACACCGCTTTCCTTTACAGTTAATTGTGTTAAACCCATATGTGTTAAGTCGACTACGGAGAGGGTAGCATTTACATGGGATGAAAATTGCCGCGGCACGTTTCGTAGCAGATCAATTGGTAGATTAACGGATCTGAATAATATATCGTTCAGTATAAACGCTAATCATAGGGTCAGTGTTAATAGCTCTATTAATTCTTTTGTGAAGGTTATACGCGACGCCGCGGATTCTCTGTTCTCCAAAAAATATATATATAATGATCGAGTGCGTTTTGCAAATACTGCCGATAAAAAAGCTGTTTGGTTTGATAATGAGTGTTTTACTGCTAAAAATATGTATAACAAGTCATTAAATCAATATAATAAGTGTAAATCGATGGTAAATAGAGTTGAATTGCATATTAAAAAGAAGTCCTATAAAATGCTTATAAAGAAAAAACGGCGTGCGTATGAAAATAAGAAGATGAGTGAGATTGAGAATTTAAGGCATAAGAAGCCTAAAGATTTTTGGAATTTATTTTTACGAAAAAATAAATCGAAGAGTGAAAGCATAAGTCTTGAGAGATTTTATAATTATTTTTCTCAGTTGTCAACGGAGATTTTTCAAGTAGAAAATGATGAAGCAGAATCTTTCTGCCGGCAGCATGATTTTTAATGAAAACAGTTGTAAGTTTGAAGAATTGGATAAAATTATAACAATTGCTGAGGTAGAATCTGTTGTTCGTTCTTTGAAGCGAAATAAGTCAATTTCTGGAGACTTTGCCATGAATGAATATTTCCTCGAATCAGTAGATATCATTTCCTCGCATCTTGTTGATTTATTTAATACTGTATTAAACTCCGGATATTTTCCAGAAAAATGGACCTAGGGAATTATTATATCTTTGTTTAAGAAGAACGACCCTGACGACGTAAATAATTATAGAGAAATGTTAGTTGTTTGTCCAAAATCTTTACCGGTATTTTAAATAAAAGGATAAGTAAATGGTGTAAAGATAATAATATTATATCAGACGCCCAATTTGGTTTTAGGTCGGGTCGTTCAACTATCGATGCAATTTTTGTATTACAATCTGTTATTCACAAGATATTAAATGCGAAAGGTCGATTGTATTGTGCATTTGTTGATTTGAAAAAAGCTTTTGATAGCGTTTATAGGAATGCCTTGACGGTTTTTAAACAGCGTTAAGTCGATTGTTTTGTTCAAAAGTGGAACAGCGATGTTGTAAATAATAGAGTTTTGTCAATGTATTTACATTTTAAAGGCAATTTTGAATATGAACCATATCTCGATATTTTGCCATATAAGTTGCGAATTGTTTTATCAAAACTAAGACTATCGTCGCATTCACTGCGAATTGAAACTGGGCGCTACGCACAGAACAGATTAGAAAGAAACCAAAGTTATTGTACCATTTGTAATTCTAATGACATTGAAGATGAATACCATTTTGTTTTGATTTGTCCTGTTTATGTTAATATAAGAAGAAAATACATTAAAAAGTACTATTATAAACGTCCAAGTTTTTTATACCGAGGGCGTGCATCGAAATTGTTTGATATTTTATCTACAGTAACATGGACATACATGTATGAATAAAAAAGTCCGTTTTCAAATAAAATGATTTAAGAATGTGTTAATTAAACCACTCATTAGCCATTATGCGTCGAGCGAGCGAATCGGGCGAGAACATTTTTTATACTGAGGGCGTGCATCGAAATTGTTTGATATTTTATCTACAGTAACATGGACTTACATGTATGAATAAAAAAGTCCGTTTTCAAATAAAATGATTTAAGAATGTGTTAATTGAACCACTCATTAGCCATTATGCGTCGAGCGAGCGAAGCGAGCGTGAACATTTTTTACACTGAGGGCGTGCAACGAAATTGTTTGATATTTTATCTACAGTAACATGGACATACATGTATGATCCGGCATTTTTAGCCGGGTGCGCCCCCTCCCCCCTGGATCCGCTAGTGTTGTGAGAGGATAAAACAATATTGTGCTCATCTAGCGACATTGGATTTGGATTTTTGAACATTTGGACTTTAATGAATTAATAAACCAGGAAAGAATTGAAATTTGATTAATCGGATTTTAAAGAACTAACGGATCTATTTGATATATTTTATGTAAGTGAATATTTTTCATAGTAGTATTTTAATAAATTTGTTGATTATATTTTAAAAATAGTTGTTGCTGGTTTTACTTTCTTTCTTGTTACATTTTACCCGTAACACGAAAATTGGGGCTCGTCCGGGAGAGAAGTATTCTTCTTGAGAAACACACTTATGTCATTTATATATTGTTTTAGGCAATAATAATAATAATAAAATAATAAAAGATAAAAGTACAAAAGTACTCGTAAATTTTTAATATTATAAAAAGTTAAACTGGCAGCAATCACAATTGTTTTTGATCTTAAAACAAGAAACGAGGAAATTCCACAAAAAAAACAGGTTTTCCGAGCAGAGGCTGTTTTCTATATTTAGTAACAGTGACCTTGAACTTGACCTAAGTGACCCCAAATGCAATCCTAAGCTTCATTTACATATAAAGTACATATCAAGTTTCGTTCCAATATCTCATTCCCAACTAAAGTTATTAAGCGGAAACTGTTTCTATTTTTAGTAACAGTGACCTTGACATTGACCCGAACTACAATCCCAAGCTTTCTTTCTATATAAACTAACTACCCTGCAAGTTTCATCGCAATAAATCATTCCTTACAAAAGTTATTCAGCGGAAAAGTTTTCCTATGTTCAGTAACAGAGCCCTTGACCTTAACCCCAGTGACCCCAAATGCAATCCCAAGCTTTCTTTCTATATAAGCTACCTACCCTGTAAGTTTCATCGCATACCGCATTCCTAACAAAATTTACTGAGCTGAAACCGTTTTTCTATTTTTAGTAACAGTGACTTTGACCTTGATCCATGTGACCGAAATGCAATTACACACTTCCCTTCATTGCAATATCTCATTCTTAACAAAAGTTATTGATCAGAATCCGTTTTTCTATTTTTAGTATTTTTAGTGACCTTTACATTTACCCCAGTGATCCAAAAGCAATCCCATGCTTCCATTCCATATAACCTACAAACCCTGCAAGTTTTATCGCAATACCTCATTTCTAACAAAAGTTATTGAGCAGAACCATTTTTTCTAATTTTAGTAACAGTGACCTTGACACCGGTGACCTCAAATGCGATCCCAAGCTTCCGTTCCTTATAAGCTACCTACCCTGCAAGTTTCATCGCAATACCTCATTTCCTAACAAAAAGTTATTGAGAGGAAACCGTTTTTCAATTTTTTGTAACAGTGACCTTGACCCAAGTCATTCCAAATGCAATCCCAAGCTTTCTTTCTACAAAAGTTAGCTGCCATGAGCAGAAACCGTTTTTCTATTTTTAGTAACAGTGACCTTGACCTTGTCTCCAGTGACCCCACACCATCACCCCCAAAAATGCAATCCCAAGCTTCCTTTCCATATAAGCTACCAACCCTACAAGTTTCATCGCAATACCTCATTTCTAACAAAAGTTAATGAGCGGAAACTAAGAGTTTGACGCCAAGCTCGCCAACTCGCCTGCCCGCCCTCCAAACGTCATACCCCAATCTAATAATAATCTAATAAAAATTCCGTCAGGAGAGTTTGATAAACTGAAAAAGTTTAATTTGCTCTTGCATTGAATTAAGGTTCATCTCACCTGCCCGAAATGAAAATAAATGTATTTTTTAGGTGATTTTTTAGTTTGCATATCGTTTTAAAGGTCTTTGTACCAACATTTTGAAAATGATAAATTTTTTTGCAAGAATTTTTTTTTTTTATAAATATTTTGCAAAAATGTAACCGTAATTTGGGCATCATTCGACGGAAACTGAAGTTACTTCAAAATAAGAAATAAATGAAAATAAATTCTGTTTTGTTATACTGAAGGCTGTGCCTAGCCGAAAATACCATGCCACCTAATATAACGTTACGTATTTTGACATCGAAAGTGACCTCGTGTTGAACTGCATGTCGCCATTTTCTGCCCTAGACAGTGGTAATGCATATTAACCAAATACACGCGTTTAAGTGAAGTTTCTAGTAAAAGATGAACATGCAATAATACTGTTCTTTAATCGGGCATAAGATATCGCTTTATTTATAGGTTCGCCGACGTTTGTTTACAATAATTTTCCGGCTTCATTGTGTTTTGACGAAATTGTATTCTTACGCCAGAAATAGTCTTCTCAAACTCATCGAGTAAGATGGGGATTTTTTCTCAAATTTAATAAAGTTTTCTATTTCCTTGTTTGTTTTAGACCATACGCATCCTAATTTTGTATAAATATTACACAGTTACTACATCCTTTAATATTTTCATATTTACGACGTGCACCTGCAACGTGGGACCTACTTTTTCGGTTATAATTTCCGGTGTATGCTATTTGGCACTTCCGAAATCGCGAAAAAAGATGATAATATTGCACTTTTCTTCTTGATATGGACAATTTCTATACAGCATTTGACAAAGCAAAGTAGCTATATGATTGTTTCACCTAGCTAAAGTTGATCAGCATGAAACATTCATAAAACCGTACTCATATCCAGCTGTCAAACCTCCATAATATCCCGTGCAAGCATGCACGTGGATAGAAATGACAATGGTAAAAATAGTCCTAATATGTAAATATATTTGAAAATACTGGTGTTTTATTTTTATAAATTATGGGTATTGTGACATTAAATTTTGACAAAATTCAAAAGGCACTGCCTGAGGTAGACATTTGAAGAACTTCAAATGTCTACCTCAGGCAGTGCCTTTTGCATTTTGAAGTTTAAATTTGTGTTAAGGTTCCTCCCACCTGCCCAAAATGAAAAAAAAAGTAAATTTAGTTTTATATGTGATTTTGTTGGAGTTTGTGCATGCTTTGCATATCGTTATAAGCGTCTTCGAACCAAGATTTTGAAAATAATAATGTTTTTGCACAATTTTATTTATTATTAATAATCTTTTGTAAAAATGTAACCGTAATTTGGACATCATACGACGGAATTTCAAGTTCTTTTTATTTTACGGCTTTGGAAAAAATAATTGTGAAGAAATCACATATACAACTAAATTTACTTTTTTTTTCATTTTGGGCAGGTGGGAGGAACCTTAACACAAATTTAAACTTCTATCAGAAAATCTGATATTAAGAACATATTAGTTAAATATATGGTAGAAGAGATATTTTTCATGAAGTTTAATTATCTCTTTTATGTAAAATTAAAAGAAATGGAATAAGAAAAAATGAAAACAGAAAAACAAATACAGTTAAAAGAAAAACAAATGCAAATTGAAAAAGAAATGAAAGAAAAAAGAAATTGCAATGAAAAAAGGAAGAAATGAAAATGAAGTTAAAGGAAGAAAAAGAATGGAGAGAATTTGAGTTAGAGATGTGGAAAATGGATTTGGCAAGCAAGGCAACTTTACATTCACCGCCACCCTCCCATTCATCTACTTGTCATTTTACTATATATTAGACTAATACCGCCTCTTCAAGAAAAGGAAGTTGACAAATATTTTCTTCATTTTGAGAATATTGCTGAAAATTTGAAATAACCTATAGAACATTGGACATTACTTTTACAGAGTATTTTAATTGGAAAAGCCCGTGGGGTTTACACTCAGTTAACTGTAGAACAAAGTTCCTCATACAAAACTGTTAAAGATATCATCTTAAAAGCTTATGAATTGGTTCATGATGCATATAGGCAAGAAGG
>JAWPHD010011459.1:0-83721 GCA_037043455.1 Cyrtodaria siliqua
CTACAGAGAACATTATACTAAAAGCAATATATAAGGATTTGTTATCTAACTGTAATAAGGGCGCGAAGAATTGGCTAACTAATATAAGGTTTATCCTAAACAGTAACGGTTTTAATAATGTCTGGGATAATCCAATGAGTGTTAGTTTTAAACTATTTCCTTTAATATTTAAACAAAGATTAATAGATAGTTTCATGCAACAATGGAGATCTGATATAGAAGGCAGTAGAGTTTTAACGCTATATAAGGTGGTGAAAGAGAATTTTGATTTTGAAACATATCTAGAAACATTATGCTCCAAACAATTAAGAAGTTGTATAACAAGAATAAGATTATCCGCTCATTGTTTAAGAATAGAAACAGGGAGATACTCAAGAGGTAGAACAGAGAGAAACGAAAGAGTGTGCGTAATTTGTAACACAAACGCTATTGAAGACGAGTACCATTTTATTTTGATCTGTACTACTTACTCTAACATTAGAAACAAATATATTCCTAAATATTACACAACTAGACCAAGCATGTTTAAATTTGTAGAATTGTTGCAGTCATTAAACAAAAAGATTATTCTTAGTTTAAGTAAATTCATTTCCGATGCACTTGTATTACGGCTATCTACATCCATTTTAACAGACTAAAACAAAAAAAACTAAAAACACTAGATATCTTATTTTAGAACATCCTCGTTTATCATTGACATACCATAATATATGTATGTTTTTGATTGTTTAAATATGTATGAAACAAAACAAAAACTTAGTGATTATTTTGTTGTATTTGCAATGTTAATATCTGTCACGTGTGTGTATATTATAATTATCATATATTTGTAATGATGAAAAACTGTAATAGTTTAAGTCAATAAAAGTATCTATCTATTATAAATTCTCTTAAAGGGACACATGACAATCTGAATGTTTTAAAATCACAACCTCCCACTAGTTTTTCTGCATCACCTGCATTTGTTCAATCATTAATATTAATAACACTAAAATAAATATGAAGTAAATTAATTTACATATAATTAACAGTTGATAATAATGCACCAATAATACATGTTCAACTTATGGTAAAATCAGTGAGAAACATTGAAAACTAAATATTTTAATTTATTTATATGCAAGTAGGTTTAAAGTGAATATGATACTGGATATATAAATCGAAACAATGATTTCAATGCTTGATAAACAATTCAAGATTGCCATAATTATGTCCCTTTATATACTATCTTTATACAATTTGCCATTACCACTGTAACAGACTGTCAGATAATGAACTTTGATAAAGTTGGAAATATTTTTAAAATCTTATAAATGCTTAGTATTTTTATTTTATGTTCTAAAACAGCAACAGAATTACATTAATTTTAATATGAGCTGACATTTTTTGATAAAACATGATACATGCAGATTAAAATGTCAGTTCCTGAAACAATACAAGTTGACAAATTGCTGCAATTTTACATCAGATCCACCTCCAAAGTGTAGTTTTTGCAGCAGATAGCTGTCTGGTATTAAAGGAAGTACATCAGGCTTTAGGGCCTAATTTGTTTAAAACATAATAAAGTATAAAATTATCAATTTAAAGCGTGAAGTAGTTCATAAATATAGATAGAATATTAAAAGTTTCCTATAATACAATGTAACAATTAAAAAAATTAATTTACAACAAATCTTTAAGTCCATAAAGTATGCACTTTGCATAATGTTCATTATAGACTTGCCTAATCAGTTACGGTAATGATGTTGTCACATTCAGTGTTAAATGTTTGAATCCTGATAATAATGCAAGACCTTTATAATAAAACGATGAACTTTTTGTGTTGTTTTAATCCAGGAATTTTATTGCATGCCACAGTGGTGTTTACTGAACTATTAATAGATGCATCAACATTTAAAATTTGAGGCATGTTAACATTCAGTTCATTCCCATACACATGTAGATTGTTTTTGGGCAGGATTGCAAATTCAAAATCTGGTCTATGGAATGGTAATGCCTGTCCATTCAACAATATTTTTTTTGCATTTAACTCCATTGATGGAAAACTAAGAATGATACCCTACTGAATGCTGACAACAGTGCTTGACCTCGTTAACAATTACTATAAACCCTCGATTTTGTGAAGATCACTTGAAACATGTATGTTGGACATGTCACTTTAGGTGAGACATCGTGTTGTATGCAACTCTTGTTTCTAGATGTAAATGGAGGGGTCATGGAATATTCATTCCTGTTGGTGCCATATACCTTTTTGTGTTGGTGCGCCATACAACTCAATTCTATTCAGTTCAATAATTATTGTAAAATGCATTACTCCCGGGAGAAATTAACTCGGGGTGTATGGTATATATGATTGTTAGAGTTTTACAATGAAAATCACAATGAATCATATATCTTACTGAAAAGGCTTGTTATGACCATAAAAGTATAAATCACAAAAACTTGATAGTGATGGCCAAGTAAGACGCATTCCATATTTATAATTGAAATATTCAGTTGAATTGACTCAAAAAGTGTGTCGATGTGATTTTGATCTGTTATCTGAATAACTGGTAAACAGTAGATTTTTGTCGAACAGTCATTGGTATTTCTGTAGTAACGAACAGCAGAACCAGGCAATGCATAGCGCTTGACAGGACCAACTCTTCATTATACGATCACTCGCTGCCTCGTTCATGCCTCATTCCTTGCTTGCATCCGACCTTGTGACTAAAAATTTTAAAAACCCTTAACATCTTTTATTTCTTCATCAGTTTTCATCATATTATTTGTCATTTGACAAAAAGACAGCTCACCTTACCTGGTTTGATCAAAGGTCAAGGTCACAGTCAAGAGGTTCAAACCAAAACCTAATGCAAACATGAACCCTAAATATTTTTCAGGTTTTCATATTCTTTCTTCAAACATTGCATATGTGACAAATGATAACTTATATCTCAAAAGGTCAAGGTCACATTCTGGGTTTGCAATTTAATTTTTTACTAAATACCATTTTATATATATTTTCATCAACTTTTGCAGTATTTATTGTCATTCAAAATATTCAACTTTCCTTTTCAGTTTCAAAAGGTCAGGTCTCAATGAAGGTCTAAATTGTCTATAAGTCTAATTTTAGCAGAGTTCTTTACAGTCATTATAATGTTTTCATTTTTAGCTCGACTGATCAGAGATCAGCAGAGCTTATGCCGTGGTGCGGAGTCCGTCATCCGTCTCTCCGTAAACGTTTATTTATGGGACTTCTTCTAAAATGATCAGCATGACATGATGTTGGTCCTTGTCAAAAATCGTTTTGATTCGACATTAAACATGGGTGCCAGTGGCCATCTTTGTTTACATAGAGTTATATAGTAAAACTTGTAGCGACTACTCCTCTGAGACTACTTGACGGATTTTCATGAAACTTTACAGGAATGTTGCTCTTGATGTGTTATTGATCCTAGCAAAATTTCAGGTCGGCCAGAAATTCAAGATGACCACCACAGCTAAAAATAGATTTTTAAAAAAATAAGTTTTAGCGACAACTTCTTGAAAACTATAGGTGATATTGATATGGGACTTTTTCTAAAATGATCAGCATGACATGGTGTTGATCCTAGTTGAACATTATTTTAATTCGACACATGGCAATCTTGGTTTTTTAAAACTTGTGGTGTCCCGTTAGTCTTTCTACACAATTTGCATTTGTTCAATCATTAATGTTAATTATAAGAATTGTATCAAACCATTTGTTTTTTGATATTACTATTTTTTGATATTATTGCACCAGTAATATATTAAAACTTGTAGTATAATAAGACGAAATAGTGAATACTGAAAATTTGATTTATTTAAATGTAACCAGGGTAAAAGTAAAAATGATACTGGATATATAAATCGAGACACCCATTTAAATACTTCAAGATTGCCGTGTGTCCCTTTAAACATGGCTGCCAGTGGCCATCTTTGTTTACATAGAGTTATATAGTAAAAACTTGTAGCGACTACTCCTCTGAAACTACTTGACGGATGTTCATGAAACTCCACAGGAATGTTGCTCATGATGTCTAATGATCCTAGAAAAAATTTAGGCTGGCCAGAAATTCAAGATGGCCGGCTAAAAATAGATTTAAAATAAATAAATTTGTAGCGACTACTTCTTGAAAACTGTAAGTGATATTGATATGGGACGTTTTCTAAAATGAACAGCATGACATGATGTTGATCCTTGTCGAAATTATTTTATTTATTTCGATGCGACTTTAAACATGGCCGCTAGCGGCCATCTTTGTTTACATAGATTTATATAGTAAAAACTTGTAGCGACTACGTCTCTGAAACTACTTGACAATTTTTAATGAAACTTCACAGGAATGTTGCTCTTGATGTCTAATTGATCCCAGATTTTTTTTAGGTCGGCCGGAAATTCAAGATGGCTGCCATGGCTAAAAACACATTTTTTAAAAAAAGTTTGTAGAGACTACTTCTTGAAAACTGTAAGTGATATTGATATGGGACTTTTTCTAAAATGATCAGCATGACATGATGTTGATTCTTGTCGAAAATTCTTTTGATTCGACATTAAACATGGCTGCCAGTGGCCATCTTTGTTTACCTAGAGTTATATAGTAAAAACTTCAACTTGTAGCGACTACTCCTCTGAAACTACTTGACAGATTTTTATGAAACTTCACAGGAATGCTGATCTAGCTATCAAAATCTATCAGTAGAGCTTCAAGGTCATTGACCTCTTGTTGTTATTAAACTTTGCATAATTTATGCGTAACATACACAAAAGTCAGCTTAGCAGTTAGTAAATGTTGAATGTTGCAGTAAAGGTCAAGGTCACCATCTGGGTATATGTCTGATTTTAACTTTGAACAAATTATTTATAGTTAATATGAAAAAGATCCAAAGTCACAGCTAAGGTCACTATGTTCATAAGCCAATTATAAACTGAATTTTTTTTTTTATTTCTTCATCATTCCTTGCATATATACAGTCACTGACACTAGCATCAATATCAACAGTCGAATTTTCAAGGTCACAGTCAGTTGTCAATTGGATATTACTATTTATGACTGTTCAATATTATTCCACTCTTGAATGAGGACAGTCGTAACAAACAATCATAAATAACATAAATAAACACTACCACCAATATTAAAGACATTTTAATTTTAAACTGCAATAAAATCATCAATATAAATTCATGAGTCTGTTTAAAGTAGCTTTCCCGCCAACAATAGCCAAATTTTACAACATATGTACACGGTTTCTAAACCTACTGATGGCGAGGTATATATACAACTTACATATTTTGAGAATCCAAACTCTATAGACACAATATAAACAGCTTTAACCAGCCAGGCCAAACCCCAAAACTGGAGCGTCGAATTAAGAGTTGCCAACTCATAATTAATTTTACCCATATTCAGTCATGGGCATTTTAAGAACCTGTGAAAAAACTAGACTTTTAATTGGCATATATACATTATTTTATGACCTGAACACTTAGATAGGGTTTGGATAAATATTTGTAGTGCAATTTTGCCGTTATTTGGCAGGTTAGTGCCTTTAATAATACTGTCCAGCTTATATGCAAATATGCATAACAATGGTAGGTGACGCAATGACATACCTTGCACTTTAGAGCTGCAGACATCTGAAATGTATGGGGTCAAACGGTGGTGGGCATGTCTAAAGATGCCCCACCCATCCAATTTCTTTTTTAAATAAATATTTTATGAAGTTGTCAAGGTCATAGAAGAAAGAGCGGACAAAATCGAAAAACATCCATGTCAGACTAGAAACAGCAGTTATGGCCTTTGAATAAGTTAAACATGCTAAACAGTTGAGCTCCTTCAATTTTCATTCAGTCTATACAAACTAAACTTGTTCAAGATATATCGTGACAAAAACTGATAAAAATTTACTTTGTCATATTGTTATATCAATGACAGTTGAATAAGTTCAATAACCAGTAAAATTTATGTCGGAAAGCAGAGTTTTGGCCCTTGATTGAATGAAAAGAGCTATATTTTGCTTAATCAACACAGCCTCCCCAGTCCTCCTAGCCCCTCCGCCACTGCGCACCTGTTATAAGAGCCAGTAGAGCCTCCCCAGTCCTCCTAGCCCCTCCGCCACTGCGCACCTGTTATAAGAGCCAGTAAAGCCTCCCCAGTCCTCCTAGCCCCTCCGCCACTGCGCACCTGTTATAAGAGCCAGTAGAGCCTCCCCAGTCCTCCTAGCTCCTCCGCCACTGCGCACCTGTTATAAGAGCCAGTAGAGCCTCCCCAGTCCTCCTAGCCCCTCCGCCACTGCGCACCTGTTATAAGAGCCAGTAGAGCCTCCCCAGTCCTCCTAGCCCCTCCGCCACTGCGCACCTGTTATAAGAGCCAGTAGAGCATCCACAGTCCTCCTAGCCCCTCCGGCACTGCGCACCTGTTATAAGAGCCAGTAGAGCCTCCCCAGTCCTCCTAGCCCCTCCGCCACTGCGCACCTGTTATAAGAGCCAGTAGAGCATCCACAGTCCTCCTAGCCCCTCCGGCACTGCGCACCTGTTATAAGAGCCAGTAGAGCCTCCACAGTCCTCCTAGCCCCTCCGCCACTGCGCACCTGTTATAAGAGCCAGTAGAGCATCCACAGTCCTCCTAGCCCCTCCGGCACTGCGCACCTGTTATAAGAGCCAGTAGAGCCTCCACAGTCCTCCTAGCCCCTCCGCCACTGAGCACCTGTTATAAGAGCCAGTAGAGCATCCACAGTCCTCCTAGCCCCTCCGGCACTGCGCACCTGTTATAAGAGCCAGTAGAGCATCCACAGTCCTCCTAGCCCCTCCGGCACTGCGCACCTGTTATAAGAGCCAGTAGAGCATCCACAGTCCTCCTAGCCCCTCCGGCACTGCGCACCTGTTATAAGAGCCAGTAGAGCATCCACAGGCCCTCTTGTTACACTATGGATTATTATGATCCTGCCAATGAAGTTGGAGGAAGGTTCATATAGCATGTTGCACTATGGATTATTATGACCCTGCCAATGAAGTTGGAGGAAGGTTCATATAGCATGTTGCATGTCTGTCCCTTGAATACAGTTCTGGGCAGCAGCGAAGGTCAACTAACATATTTCCTGGTTTCACGTCATAATTCTGCAATGAATGGTTAGATCAAAAAGATATTGGGCAATATGGAGTTTCATACTACTCGTGCCAACCCTAAGGGTCACGACAAAGGTCAAATTTCAAAATCTTGTTTGGGCTGTAATTTGGCAATGATTATTTGGATCAGTAATATAATGAGCAGAAAGGATCAACACACGGAGGAAAAGAGCCCATACAACTCCTGCCAATTTGGGGTTAAGTTTGTGATAAAGCTTAAAGATCAGATCTCAAAATCTTCAATAATGGTAGGGTAGGCTATTAAGCAAATTAGGCACAGTAGGAGTGGCTTATCCACTGGTCAGTTTGTGCTGTTTGTAAACACAAACACATGTGGTATGGTAGAGCAATAAACTGCAGTGTGTCAGAGATAAACATGAAGAGATAATCATCCTAGGCAATTATCAATTACCTATCAATAAGTGGAATTATAAACTTGGGAGTGTGTCCCTATTTAACTCCAATAAAACAAATAATCACAATTTTTTTCCCACAAATAACTAAACTTTTATAGAATTTATTTTGTATACATTTATAATGTGTTCACCAAGGTTTCTTCAGGCAATAAACTATTAATTAAGTTTCAAAAACTATTTTTGGTATCTGTTTTATTTTTTGTTAATATGTAAGCATTGTTTGCATTGTTGAGGAACAAAAAAAAAACACTTGCTGTTTCTGAAGAGCAACTTAAGACAATTACCCATTAATTTAAAGGATAACCTCAATCTCAAATACATAATTTATGTAGCTCCTAGAACAAGAAACTGTTGATTAAAAACAGAAAAATAGGGCACTGGAATGACAAATGCTTCTGGAGTTATGTATGACATAGAAGGGATATATAATGCCAATGTGTGTTTTAGAAATGATCAGGCAATGGTTCCCAAATTTACCAAGTGTTCCCAACATGGGTCATTTATGGGAATTTTTTGAGTCAGGACACATGCACATGCGATTTTACAATATCTGTACACATAATATTTATGAAAAAAAAATAACTTTCATAATATCTAATGTCATGTCTCTGTAAGTTACTTCATAAGATGTCTGTACTGTACATTTAAACACTGTAGTATTTGTAGTAGTATTTTATTCCCCCATATGTCAGCTGAATGAAAATCTCCAGCATCTCAACTCTAGTTGGCTGGGAATGAAAATCTCCAGCATCTCAACTCTAGTTGGCTGGTAGAGAGGTCATGACCTTTCATCAACTGTCAATCACCAGTGGTGGAAAATTTGAATTTTACGACAGTTTTCAAAAGATATTTTTGGGATATAACACTCATATTTCAAATTCACAAGGAATATTCAAGAACATTTATGCCAAGTTTCAACAAAATATGTGGGGTAGGTCTATTAACATTTTGAAAAAATCCCCATTGGTGCTTTGCTTGTAGACAGCTGTGTTCGGTGATAGTAGCCATTTTTCAGTCTACCCAGCTTTTATAGTTTGACTCTGGCTTTTAAAGGTCAAACTTGTGTCGTGGGCCCTGACACAGCAATGACTGATTGGATTAAAAATGGTGACCTGTGAATCATATTTGGCCCCGCCCCAGGGATCACATTTTACTAGACTTAGGGAAAAATTAAAAAATCTTTTTCTGAAACACAAGACATAGAGCTCTCAAAATTGCCTGTAGCATAAGCTTATGGTTTAAATAGTTACACTGGGGTCAAATTTGGCCCTGCCCCAGGGGTCGCAGTTTTGCATAGAGTTATATAGAAAAATCTTTGTAAAATCTTCTGTAAATCTACAAGTCAGACATCTAATATTTTGCATGTATTATGCTTCTCTACCAAGGTTGTTCAAATGTTGGACCCGTCAAAGGGGTCACATGTTTTACATAGTCTTATATCGAGAAACATTTGAAAAATCTTCTGTAACGGCGCAATGCATCCTTTGACCCTGTAGTTTATTCCATGGGTGACACTTGAGCAAATCGCTTTATAACTGTGTTAGCCTCTTTGCCTGTAAAGTACCTTTGTCTGTAAGATATCATTTTGAATACAGGCCGTATTGTTTGATGACAAGGGTGGACGATTGGACAGTATCCACATCAAGGTGGCAGACGTAGTGGTTGGGGAACAGTTAGAGAGTGACCGCTACTATATACTGGTCGAGGAGCTAAAGAAACCTGCTGGACATGCCACCATTCAGGCACACAATCCAGGTACACTGTTATAAACAGGACGTGCAGCAAATTCTGTGATAATTGTGTAATCTTTATATCGTAATCTATTGAAATTGATCTACAATTTATGCCATGCACATTGCTTTTCATCCATCTGTTTGTTATCTTTTTATAATTCAAAGACTGCAAGAGAAACAACGCAAAACGTTCCTTTTGCTTCCAAAGGGTTGGCTACATACTCCTAGATAGCATATAAAAATTATTTTTATGCCCCCGAAAGGGTTTTTGGGGCATATAGTAATCGCACCGTCCGTCAGTCCGCAGTTCCGTGTCCGGACTGTACCTTCAAAACCCCTGCATGGATTTTTAATTAACTTGGCACAAGTGATCACCATAACAAGACGATGTGTCGTTCGCAAAACCCAGGTCCGTACCTCAAAGGTCAAGGTCACACTTGCAGTTCATAGGTCAAAAACAGGTACGCAATTTCGTGTCCGGACCGTAACGTCCCAACCCATCGAGGGATTTTTAAATAACTTGGCACAACTGATCAAGACAACGTATCGTGCACAAAATCCAGGTCCATGGCTCCAAGGTCAAGGTCACACTTAGAGGTCAAAGGTCACTTCGGGAGCATTTGTCACTGTAAAGTGACATTTCTTGTTTTCGACTATTGTACTCACCCATTTGTTGGCATCACCATCTCCATCACTGCCCCATTTTGTTAATCTTTTGTTTTTAAGCTTGTATCTCTTCAACTAGAAGTTGCAATGTTGTGAAACTTCACAGGTATATATGCCACAAAAGGATTACATGAATTACTAAGGTCTCAATTTTCTAGGTTGTATTTTGCAAAATTATCTGCCCTTTTCTTAGATTAACCTTTTGTTTGTAAGCTCTGGCATCTCTACAAGAATCAGGTTCAGACATGCCATCAAAGGATTATATGATTTCCAAGGTCTGTTTAATCTGGGTTGTATTTTATCAAAATGTTCTGTCCTTATCTTTTAGTAAATATGTAATGGTTAACCTTTTGTATGTAAGCTTATATCTCTACAACTATAAGTCGCAATCTTATAAAACTTCAAAACAAGATTGCATGTTTTAAAAAGGTCCCATCATTCTGGCTTTTAGTCTTACAAAATGATTTCCCTTTGGGTCTTATATAAAGATCCATTTAATTGTATTATGTCAGTTTTTTTAAGCTTTTACGAATATTCTAGCGTGCTGTCCTTTTGGCAGCTCTTGTTTTATAATAAAATTAAAAAAAGAAAATCATCATGGCTTTCTAGGACAAGAAACGTTTTTCAAAGTGGTACATGTTATGACATTTTCAGAGATGGTCAAATCACAGACAGAGAGTCAAGAATCATCACAGAGGAGTCTGTCACAAGCACGGTGTGCAGGACTTAAGAGGAAGAAATCGGTAATAACAAACCATTCATGTGTTTTAGCCATAGTAATAATAGTTAATTTATATATAGTAATAATAGTTAATTTATATAATAAACCAAGAGTAAATAATGAACCAAGGACTATTCTACTAAAACATATCCAGGACCCCAGGAAGGCAATTAAATAAACATCTATGGGTGAACCCTATTTTTCGAAAGTGGGTTCTTTAAACTAAGTTTTGCATCTATGGGTATGGTTTAATGGAATAGCCCCAAGACATTTTTCAGCATCATAAAACAGGCCGTTATTGGGTCATATTCCCAATGACAAAACATATCTTTTTTTCCCAATTTTGAGAAGAAAATTCCCAATTGAAAGAAGAAAAAGAAAGAACACTGAAAAGTAGCAAAAATGTGACAAGTATTGAATATGAAATGCTTTTAAATGCCTCTGTTGATCTTGTTGTACTGTAAACAGTATGAAAGATACAATAATGAAATAAATGTTTGACTTTTTTGTTTCCCAATTTTATGAAAAATCGCGCTAAAATTCCCAATTTTGAGGGTATGGGTTATGTTCCCAAAATGTAGAAAAAAAGCACTGTAAAATGTTTAATCAATGTCAGAAATATGCAATTTTTGTGGATAAGACTGAGCTGTTGTTAAACTACCAGTTCTGATGTAATCCTAACTTTACCCTTCTGTCACCAGAAAGTGAATTATTATTATTTTTTTGATTAATCCGAATTTACAGAAATATTAAGACTTAAGAAGTATGTTTTCACGCCAAATTATTGAACTGATTTCTTCTTTTTTTGTATGATAGTAATGCTAATGCAATAAACTTATGTACCAAAATTTCCTGATCAACAGTGTTACAATATTGATCTGAAGTATGTGTTTGTAAATGTATTCCAGGGGTTTATGCCACCAAGGATGTTAAAGCAACAACACAAGGAAGTGACAAACACCATGCCTCAGTCAGATGATGGCGCTCTGCAGTGGAATACTAATATGGCAAGGCGGTTACACAGTACAGGCACCAGCCATCATCATGGACATCTTGATGGGAACCAGAAAAACCTTGATCTCAGGAGTCGGTATCAGTCTTGTCCAGACAATCCAGATGAATATCAAAACATTGACCATTCAGTTTCAGTAGTTCATAAAAAGACGTTTGAAAAACCAAACCATACAACTTTGACAGATGTTACGGCTTCAACTAAAACAGCTGATCCATTTGTCGGTAGGATAAACAAAAACATGTTAAACTTGTATTCTAGGTTTGGAAAAGGAGATAGCATTACAAATAAAGATAACTCTAGCCAAGACTCAGATTCTAGTAATGACAGTGCTAGAGTTATATCCCCTTGGTCTGTCTATGGTTCTGCAAACAGTAGTCCAGCGTTTGGCCATCCAAAGGCTTTGAACAGAGAAAGTGTTGCAAGTTTTAACAAATATGAGGATGAAACATCTGTTAGTGCTACAAGAGATCTTGGGGACTTTGAGGAACCAGGTCATATTTCAAAATCTTCCGTGTTTTCCCCAATTGACCAAAGTAGACATCATCATAGTTCGTCAAACACTCGTATAAAAGGTAATGAAACAAAGGAAAAAGCTGCTGTATCGTGCAAACCATTATCTGTAAGTCAAGAGAATGAATATACTGAAACAACTAAAGATGGAAATAAAGATCTTGTAAACAATGTTGCTTCTGAATTAAAACCAAAAAGAAGCATGATTGAAATCATGAGCTTATTACGAAGAAACCCAACTCTAGAAAATCTAAAACCTTTCCAAGACAAACAGAATAATTCCATTGATAAACAAAGGGAAACTCCTGTAAATGATAACAATAAGAAGGCTATTGAAGTTTTTGCTAAAACAGCCGAAGATTTGTCTGGAGAAGTCAAAAAGTTTGAAGGTACTAAAACTGTGATTTGTTCCATTGAAAAAGGTGATACAGTCTTCAGTGATCAGTTAAGAAACAAATATTCAGAAGACCTTGAGGACTATTCCATTTCTTTTAACGAAGAAAGTTTTAGTGGTAGAAATGAACAAACACATGAAATACTACATGCTGAAGACAAAAATGGGGACGCAGAGTTTGAAAGCATCAATTCTGCCGACAGCTCTCTTGGTGTGAGAGAAAATGAGGGAAACACATTGAGTGGTGCAAAAAAATTGAAGGTAAAAGAAGATGGTGAGAATGTTTATTATGACAGTCAAAATGAAGAGTTGGTTGGTTCTTTTGGCATAAGTTTCTCTCCCTTATCACATACTACTGATAGTGACAATAATGAGATTGAATGTGAGGAGGAGAAGATAGCCATAGAAAGCCATGCACTTGATCTGTCACTGGAAGGAGATGCAAGAAACAAATCTGAAAATGACCACAGCAGTTTGAAAGCACACATAGTGGATGTCTCCAGTAATACACATAGCACACATGATGAATTTAATCATATGGAAAAAGATTCAAAAGTCCATGTTGAGCTTAAAATAAATGGTGAAATGTCTGATTTACATACCAGTCTAAACTTACAAGAGTGTGAAACAAATGAAAGTACACCGATATATTGCACACAAGGTAGGGATGAAGAAGCATGTTTGAAATACGAAAGATTGGAAATGAATGGAGATGAGATACATATGAAAGATACAAATGATGTGTCAGGGGATATAATAAGTGAAATTGATAATGACTATTCACATTTAGAGAAATATAAAGCAAGCACAGAAACTAATACAGGACACCAAAATGTAAATAGTGCTAATCTTAAAACCAATGAAGAGCTGGAAGCGAATAAGACCAATAGTCAAGATGAAACATTGAATGTTATCAAAAGAAAAGTAATTGACAGCAGTGAAATTGAACAATTAGTATGTGTTGTTGGGGGAAATGGAATGAAAGAAATAAAACATGCGTCAATTAGAGAACTGGAAGACAGCAACAACGCTTGTGTTGACAAAGTTAGTGATAGAATAAGCAGTACTGAATGTAGTGATGGGATAAAACAAATTGATGATAAAGGAGGTACATATTTTGATAATAGTCAGGGTAGTAGGACAACACAGAGTCAAGATACAATGGAATTTAGTGGTGATACCTTCTACGGGGATAGTCAGTCTATGACAGCACCTTATGGTATAAACAAATTCTGTGAGAAAAGTGATCAGTTTCAACTGCCATTGTTGGGGTCCTTTGTAGTTGATGAAACACTAGTGGCTGAAAGAAGTCCACATATACAAAAAAGACACCAAAGATGTGGTAATAATCTGTTGGGCAATAGAAAATTTGACCAACTAAGAATGGACAACAGCTCTTCTGGTAAAGTAGATAAATTTGCAGGTTCTAATATATTAAATAAACATCAGCTGGAAGATAAAAGTTTTGCTTATCAAGAAACAGATGAAAGTTTGTTTTGTAATAACTTGTCTGAAAACAAAACACATGCTTCTGAATGTCACGTCCTGGATAGGAATCAACTGGTTGATAGTTGGGAAATCAAAAACACAGACACTAGATCTGCTGGTTACAAGTTACCACCCAGTCATCACACTACAGACATGCTGGATACAATCGCTGTGGATGGTGTTGAGCAAAATAACCATGTAATTGATGACGTTGATAAACATAAAAATAGTGATAGGGATCCTATAAATGAGTGGGGAGAAAATGATCAACTTCTTGGATCCAGTTTGAAGGAGTCTCCTCTACATCATTCAGTTAATGGTAAAAACTATCAATGCAGTGATCACAAGATGGCAAACCCTAAGAGTGGTCTAAGAACTGAATTATTGCGACCAAGACAGGGTATTGTGGATGACGGCTTCAATTTTCCCAGTGGCAGTGGTAAACATTTAACGTCCAAATCATTGGACAGGATGAAACTTGGTCTACAACTTGATAATCTGACGTCACAAGGTGAGTAAATAGTTTATACTTGCTTTTTTGGTGTAAAATATAACTAAATGTAATGTAGTCCATAACATTTTCCCCAAAAAGATAAATATAGTCTCTATTCTAATATATCCACCTTGTTGTAACATTGAAATGAAATTAGTCAGAACTGTTTTTAAAAGTTCAATATCATGTTTTCAAATCCTTAAAAGTATTAAAACACTAATTTTATCTAGCCAGTGTCTAAAGGTATGCAATTAATATGGTTCTTGTATGTTCTTAATAAAAATGCATAGTTAATATAACATCTGAAGTAAAAAAGAAAGGTGGGATGATCATGTTTACAGCATACCATACAAACGAGTATGATAATGGACCTTTGGAAACGGCCGAGCACGACACATACGAAATATTGCAGTCTCAGTTTGATTGAGACTGTTCATGAGCGGTAGTGAAATTTGATTGAGACTGTTCATGAGCGGTAGTGAAATATGCAAGCTACCGCTCACGCCCTCTAGCCCCGGGTTGAGCAGAACTCAATATTCATAAAATCAATAGTACAAAATTTAGCCATGAGATTAGTTTGAACTTCCACCTTGGATCTTTATGTACGGAACATCGGAGATAGTTTTATAGCATAAAGAAATAAGTGCCTTTTAGTACTGGATTAATGTTGTTACAAAAATCTAATACAATATTTTTGCTTCAGACATGTCAGAGAATACAGAGGGTGAAGATCCACTGAGTAGATTACAAATGTCCCCTCTAGGTAACCTACCCCACCCATCACAGCTGTTTGGTAGGAGTAGGAACAGGGGCAAGCAGCAGGCAAATGGTAAACTGTTTAGTGTTGCGGAACAATCTTACCCATCCTCTTTGTTTTTAGTTTATCTATCCGCTATATCTCACATATAAAATATATAGAAAGTCAGTTACATAGGTTAAAGACAGAGTAACTTCACTGACAAAATAAATGTTCCTTGATAGGAATTATAAATATAACTAGTAGGAGTGTTCTGGATGTCTAATCTTGTAATTCATCCTAAACATTTATACATTAAATTACATTTTAACCTATTGTAAGGGGATCTAAAGTCTTTATGTTACATCCTCTTTATGACTTCTTGTCTTTTTAATGTTGTCTTTGTGAAAACTTGAGATTTATTTTATATTCTTTTTATGACTTTTTACCTTAAATGTTTACATTGTGAAGACTTAACTTGCAATTATTATAGATTTAGACTTGTGGGGAAGAGAAAAGTCAGAGGAAATGCAAGCTCCAATTACTGCTGGGATGAGAAATCTTCCACAATCGGTAAGACGTGCTGATTATAAAAAAAAGCTCCACAATCTGTATGTAGTGGTGATGGTATTGGAGAAATCTTCCCTGATCTGTAAGCAGAGATGGTTATACAAGAAATCTTCCCCAGTCTGTAAGTAGAGATGGTTATGGGAGAAATCTTCCCGGATCTGTTTGTAGTGATGGTTATAGGAGAAATCTTCCCGGATCTGTTTGGTTATAGGAGAAATCTTCCCTGATCTGTAAGTAGTGATGGTTATAGGAGAAATCTTCCCTGATCTGTAAGTAGGGATGGTTATAGGAGAAATCTTTCCTGATCTGTAAGTGGCGATAGTAATAGAAAGAAATCTTCCAATATCTGTAAGTAGTGATGGTTATAGGAGAAATCTTCCCTGATCTGTTTGTAGTGATGGTTATAGGAGAAATCTTCCCTGATCTCTCTTTGTAGTGATGGTTATAAGAGAAATCTTCCCAGATCTGTAAGAAGTGATGGTTATAGCAGAAATCTTCCCTGATCTGTAAGTAGTGATGGTTATAGGAGAAATTTTCCATGATCTCTTTGTAGTGATGGTTATAGCAGAAATCTTCCCTGATCTGTAAGTAGTGATGGTTATAGGAGAAATCTTCCCTGATCTGTAAGTAGGGATGGTTATAGGAGAAATCTTTCCTGATCTGTAAGTGGCGATAGTTATAGAATAAATCTTCCCCTATCTGTAAGTAGTGATGGTTATAGGAGAAATCTTCCCTGATCTGTTTGTAGTGATGGTTATAGAAGAAATATTCCCTGATCTGTAAGTAGTGATAGCAGAAATCTTCCCTGATGTGTTTGTAGTGATGGTATATAGGAAAAATCTTTCCTGATCTGTTTGTAGTGATGGTTATAGGAGAACTCTTCCCCTATCTGTAAGTAGTGATGGTATATAGGAAAAATCTTTCCTGATCTGTTTGTAGTGATGGTTATAGGAGAAATCTTCCCTGATCTCTTTGTAGTGATGGTTATAGGAGAAATCTTCCCTGATCTGTAAGAAGTGATGGTTATAGAAATTTTTGCTGATCTGTTTGTATTGATGGTTATAGGAGAAATCTTCCTTGATCTCTTTGTAGTGATGGTTATAGGAGAAATCTTCCCTGATCTGTAAGAAGTGATGGTTATAGGAGAAATTTTCCCTGATCTGTTTGTAGTGATGGTTATAGGAGATATCTTCCTTGATCTGTTTGTAGTGATGATTATAGGAGAAATCTTCTCTGATCTCCTTGTAGTGATGGTTATAGGAGAAATCTTTCCTGATCTGTAAGAAGTGATGGTTATAGGAGAAATCTTCCCTGATCTGTTTGTAGTGATGGTTATATGACAAATCTTCTCTGATCTGTAAGTAGTGATGGTTATAGGAGAAATCTTCCCCTATCTGTAAGTAGTGATGGTTATAGGAGAAATCTTCCCATATCTGTAAGTAGTGATGGTTATAGGAGAAATCTTTCCCGATCTGTAAGAAGTGATGGTTATATAACAAAATCAAAAACTGATCATGTTGGACTAGAAACAGCAGAGTTATGGTCCTTGAATTAGGTAAAAAAATACTAAATTTTACTTTGTTAACACTAGCTCCTTCAGTTTTCATTCAGTCTATATCCGTTGTAAGAGCCATGTTAGCAAGTAGAGCATCAACAGGTCCTCTTGGGCCTCTTGTTTTAGATTTCTTTTAAATTGATTGCAGTTGTTTGGATTTGATACCTGTTATTCACTAATAAACACACCACCTGCTTATAAATATGGTAAAGTTTAATAAAGTAGATGAGTTCCATATTTTTAAAACAAAAAACATCTGCCAATGTTATGAATGTGGTATGCATTGAGTATCCCAGGAAAGAAAGTAAGACTTTGATGATGGAACATTAATAGGCATTGATTTAATTTAATTACTCACATAAATTTGTTAATGTGCATATCTTTCTTACTCCCAGCAGCAGTTAGGCAAATATATGAGTATCAATTATTTTAAATGATGAAAAATTGGGAAAGGATGTATTGCCAAACCAAAGGCATGTTGAATAGCTTAGACTCATTAAAATGATAAAACAGTTATTTTGTAAATAAATCCAATTTGTTGACATGAGTGTTTTCCAACCATAGAATCTTTTACTGTGTTAGCAGTAGGATAGCATACATTACCTTCACCTGCAGTGCAATAATACAAATGTTTCAGGTGAACTCTAAGTTGAGTGGGTACAGGATCAGTGGTAGTGTGTGTTCTGTTGCATCTAGGAACACACCTGAGATGATAAAGTCTGGTCCCCATCCCAGTGTACAACGCTCACCAGATATATACTTACCTGTTACATCAGGGAACCAGTGCAACAGAACACAGTCTGTCAAAGGACACAAGTCTTGGACTGGTCCCCAGAGCAGTTTACAACACTCACCATCCCAGAGACTCTCTGACTCAGGTATGGTGTTATTTGAATTTAAATATTATTCCATGTATGTTTCATATATGTGATGTTCCCCAAATGTTTGTAGACACACATTTTCAGAGTTTCAAAGATGGAAAGACAACCCTTGCATAATCTTTTAAAATATGTATTATAACTTCCGTTGAGTATCTGTTTATTGTTTACAAACATATATGTCATAATATATAACAGTTTACAACCAGAAATTCCAAAAAAACAACGTACTTTTATAAAATAGAGATGGAATGGTTCTCACACTAGATTTATATGATCTATTATCTCTATTTCATGTATTGAACAGAACATAACTCATAACTTTAGAAATGTATTTTTGATTGTTTTAAAATGTAAATTTTGCTTACAGCTAAAATATAGGATTATAATTATGGTTATACCTTTAGATTTGAGCGCTTGCTCGTCTCCAAGTTTCTATGTTGATTGGAATAATGAGAAACCACAGTTGAAGGAAAGAAATAAAAGAAATTTACATGTAAGTACATGTTCTGAAATATATTTACCAAAGAGTAATTTTGTGTACCATACTAATAACATAGCTGTTTATTTTACTGACATATTACGTATCCAGCTTAATCCAAGATTTAAAGGTGTGCATATATACAACGTTCTGTTCATCAAAATCTGAAAACTTTTCAGAGTTCCAATGCAAATATTTGCACCATACATTGAAAGCAAATACATACATTGAAAGCAAATGTTTGCACCATACATTGAAAGCAAATGTTTGCACCATACATTGTAAGCAAATGTTTGCACCATACATTGAAAGCAAATGTTTGCACCATACATTGAAAGCAGATGTTTGCACCATACATTGAAAGCAAATGTTTGCACCATACATTGAAAGCAGATGTTTGAACCATACATTGAAACCAGATGTTTGCACCATACATTGAAAGCAGTTGTTTGCACCATACATTGAAACCAAATGTTTGCACCATACATTGAAAGCAGATGTTTGCGCCATACATTGAGAGCAGATGTTAGCACCATACATTGAAAGCAGATGTTTGCACCATACATTGAAAGCAGATATTTGCACCATACATAGAAAGCAAATGTTTGCACCATACATTGAAAGCAAATGTTTTCACCATACATTGAAAGCAGATGTTTGCACCATACATTGAAAGCAGATATTTGCACCATACATTGAAAGCAAATGTTTGCACCATACATTGAAAGCAAATGTTTGCACCATACATTGAAAGCAAATGATAGCACATCATGAAGTATGATTTTAAGATAGTGACCGACTTTTTCAGAAAATGTTATAATTGAGAAATGAAAAAATCAGCAAGTTATTTTGCATTTGTAAAACTATTTGCCAGGTGGTTGATTCTCCCCTTCTTCGTGTGCCTGAAACTGCCGTCAATCCATCATGGAAAAGACAGCAGGCACACAATGTGTTCATATCTCAGTCTGGCAGCAGTGATGGTGCTAGTCCAGGAAACCAGCACTCCAGCACTGACAGGCTAACCATGAAACCAGGTAAATGGTACTGTTCAAATACACCTCTGTAAAGATGCTGCATCTAAAACTATGTCACCTCTCACTGATGCGGGTTTGCATCCCACTGGGAGCTCAGTTGAGTAAATGTTGGGGAGAGGTATACGGTACTGATTCTACCCTAGAAAAATGGGATTGTCTGAGGTACCACAAGTAAATCGACCTTCATATATGGCATAACATGCTAAAAGACACAAAACACCATTCAATCTGTTGTTAGATATTGCCCTAGGATAGGAAAAATACTAGCCTGTTGGTGTACATCTGTGGTATCAATACATTTATTTGACCATTACCTAAGGTAAATTTGACAATAATTTAATTTAATGCTAATGACTCAGTCAGTTATGTGCTAAATACTTGTTGAGGAACATATTGTTTGGGGAGCTTGTTTCAGCCAAAGTTTTTTTGGACTTTTCAGGTAAAATACATCTCGTTCCTAAATAAGCTGTATATCAGTGAATCAGCCATTTTTAGTGGTAAATAAAAATACCTTACTTTTCAAAATCGGTTGAGAAATAAAAATTGTTTGCCCAAGAGCTGTTTTTGATGGGGCAACTCTGCTGCTTTTTTTTTTTTTATAGAATTTGTATCCGAAAATGGTTTCAAATTGTTGGATATTCGTAAATTAATACAACCTGAAAGTTTTATAGCAAAATATGAAGGCTAACTGAAGTTATATGATATTTCTTAATTTTCTGCTGTCCCACCAACAAGGAATTTGCATGGGAAAAGCCCCATCAAAAATCAGTTGGGCTGTAAAATATTTATTTCTCCACCGATTTTCAAAACTAAGATGTTTTTATTTACCACTAAAAATACCAGTTCTACTGCTATAAAATTGATGTACGTATTATTTAAATTGCTCAAGCTACTGCAGAAAAACCTTTGTCTGAAACAAGCGCCCCAAACAATAGGTAGATGAATTTGTTTAAACAAGGATGTTTAACATTAAACATTTTATCACTTGGAAAAAACATTCTTCCATTAAAGTTCAGCTGAAAATGTTGAATAAAAACTTATTTCAGACATTTCAATGTTGCTTTTGTTCAAATTATATTGTATAAAGTATCGAGAACTTTTATGTAATATTTAAGCATAAAATATTAAATCATCGCTTATCTATATCAATCAGAGGATGATCATGATGATGATGAGATATACACCCAGTTGTACAAACCTAGGATGATGTACAGAACAGAGGTATTAAACAATGCCTCACGCAAACATATTCTTCAACAAGACCATAGTCTTGACCAGGGACGTCTTCAAGATGTGCCTCAAGAGGATGACCTTTGTAGTAACCCAGAAAACAGGGACAACATGACTGGAGTACTTCAAAGATGCGATGAGGCTATCAGCTGTGATCTGCAGGATTGTATTAAACACCGACAGAAAGACGAGTTCAGACAAAATCCATTTGAAAAGAGGAGATATTGCTCAAATGTTGATCAAAACAAAAACCAGTTTTCTCCAGAAACAAGTCAGGAGATCTTTATAAGTCAGGGTTTAGACAGTTCTATCGTTATAAGTCAGGGTTTAGACAGTTCTATCGAGACTGTGGGTAGTGAGAATTCTGCTTTGGGAAAAACAATCGGAAAGGTTCCTGACATACGAAAAACAAATCAAGATTTATTTCCAGCAGAAAATGATTATGGACAAGAAATTAGAAATTATAGGCAGAATTGTTCTGCATGGGATTCTCAGTCTTCAGGTGATTGTTTTGTTCCAGTTAGAAATTGTAAAGAGGAGGTAATAGTAACAGAAGAATATAATGACCAATCTTGTGATAGTGCAAAAGATATAGAGCAACTTGGCAACACAGCTCTTGATGAAATAGAAGATGAGCCTAGTATAGCTTGTAAAGGAGTGGATAGTCGACTTGATGAACATGGTGACTCTTTAAAAGATTTGGACAGTGAAATAGAAGCAGCAAAAACTGATCAAAACTCTAAATGGGGAAGATATATCCCAAGTCAGAACAGTGAAGATAATGATATTGATTTGAATACATTCACACAGAAGATTCCTACCATGAGAAAAGATTTCACTGTCATTGAAAAACCTGTAGGTTTCTTCACTCAGTCAACACAATTAACTCAGCTTCAAAGACCAATTCAGCTGAATAGTCTGCAACAGAAAAAGGTTGCAGATATAAACGAGAAAAAGGCAGGATTTTCTAAAAGTTGTGGTTATTCTCAGAATAAAGGGTGTCATTTTGATGGAATAGACAAGTCTTGCGAAGATAAGAAAGATGATTATTTTAGAACTACTGAGGAAACTGAAAATCTTATCACCACTTCAAGTTGGCCACAAAGCTCTGTTGAAATAATAAAAAAAGACGGCATTATCAAAACTCCCAACTCATTTTCATCAAATGATTCATTTGAAGAACTTCTGGCTAATGATGATTTCGAAATGGATATTTTTCCTAAGCAAACACAGAGTGTTGGATGTGTTGATGAAAAATATGGAACATCGGATCATACTGAAAAAGGTGTTGAAATACAGGTTGACAAAAGTAGTGGTCAGTCCAATAAAGATGTAACTTTTGTAAGTAAAGAAGATGGTCTAGAAAGCAGCCAGTCAAATGCTGAATCTGGAATCAAACCAGAGGAAGAAAATAGAGGACTTGCAGATAAAACTGTACTTCACAAGGATGGTTCATATACAGTTAAAAATATTAAAACTGAAACATTAAATGGCTGTTCAAGACAATTGCCTAAAGTCGATTCAAATGAAGAAAGAGTAGAAGATGTAGCTAATATTGATGTATTGGAGACTGAATCAAGTGTAAATGACATTGTCAACAAACTTCCAATTGGAAAAAGAGAAGCAATTGTAAATGATAAGAACGACTTTGAGCATGTTACCTTAGACATGTCTCAGACATCACAAATAAGTTTTGGTTCTTATGATATTGGTAGTCATTCTGAATATTTAGACAGCAAAAATGGAGACAACTGGAATACAAGTAAAGAGAAGTGTCAGGATTTTGGTGACGACCTGGGAAATGCAAATTTGGGAAGAATGGAAAGTTCTGCAAATGCTAACAGCAGAGGAGCATTTAAGTCTGAATTCAAGCTCAATGAAAATGAATCTCAGGAAAGCTCACATGAAATTGGTTTAAATGATTCTTTAAATTTGTCATTCTCAGTTGAAGATTTCGGATCTACAAATTCAATAGTTAAGACATATCAAAAAATTACACATCATTCATTAAGAATTGGTTGGAAGCCACCTGTAAACTCTTCAGAAAAGAATCTCACAAGCAGCAATGATAAACCTTACACGTCAAATGATGTGGCACACAAACTGAAACCTACCTTTAAGTGCTTGAGACTTTTGTCAAAGGCAAAACTAGCTAAGGAGACACCAGATGAAGACAACAAATATTTGAAAGAAAGAATAGACATGAGTGGAACTAGTGACGTACAATCTTCAGATTGTCAGAAAGGAAGAACAAGTGAACAAACAAGGTGGACATTCCACTCTTCCCAGAGCCCCAAAGTTCAGCTGCAAAATAAACTCAATCACTCGCCAGTTGTCAACCAGTCTGTAACCCAGAATATGTTTCAGTGTGATTTGAAAAACCAGTCCAGTCCTTCAATTTCAAATGGGGGATTATTGGAAAAACATGGACAATTGCTTGATGGACCCAGTGCAGATAGAAATAAGACTCCAAGTATGGCTCCAGTAAAATCTGTGTGTAGTAGCCCGAATAATGTATCTAGCGCTGTCATTGCCGAATCTACCCGACTTGGGACCAGGCAGAGTTTAAACGTAACAAATAAAAGGTGAGTTAGGATTTAACCTTTGTATTGGTCAATCATGTTTTGACATGTCTATAGTAAAGTTATAATATGCAGGTCTAAACAGAATTACTCATGTTTCTACAAGTGATAATACAAAGTATGATATATTCACAGTAATCAAGAAAAGGTATTTAAATCTTATGCTTGTCCACTATTTACCTGGATATTTCAGGGTTTTAGTTTCTTTGTATTATAAATACTTTAGTGGTAATGTATTACATCACATTTTACTTGGGACCAAACGGATGCAGCTGTAAAACTGTTAATTGGTTTCATAGACAAAACCTTGATTCTGCTTTTAGTATAGTGTATTAGAATATTTATTCAAGCCAAAAAAAATGAACACAATTGCTAAACAACTTTGGAATCATCATAGAAGGGATTTATTTGTCGCCTGCGTAGCATGGCAGACACTTAGGGATCACTTTGTCCATCATCCTTCTGTCGTCGTTGTCGTCCGTCGTCGTTCCGTCACACTTTAATCTGCAACCTAACCTTGGCCTAACTTTAAAAGTATTTGACCTATGTTCATGAAACTTCACACACATCTTCATCTTAACCAAAGGAATGTTGTTACACATGTCCAATAACTCTGACTGTCATTTTGGCAGAGTTATGCCCCTTTCCATAAAACTTTAACCGGCCACCTAACCAAGCTGAAATAAGCACACTGCAGGCGACACAAGTGTTCCGTGGAACACCCTTCTAGTTGGAAATTGCTTAACCTAAAAGAAGATTGGTAATTCGTTTGATTCAGTCTGTTTATTAATTCTAAATTATTGTTAATGCAACAGTTTTCTGCTTTATGCAGTATGAAACCTAGCACTTTATAAAGAGAGGATTTTAAATGAGTTTATATTTAGTATTAATTTTTGGCACGAGTTTGGTAAGTTGATTCAGAATTAAGAAAGTGAATTATTGGTTCACAATAAGCTCCAAGGGTTCAAAACTTTATTTTATAAACGATCGTGATAAAATGATTATAAAAAAAAAAGAGCTTTGATCCTGTTTATTATATGTCTGTCTGCAGCTGTTGCAAAATGCCAAATGCACGAGTGCGTTAACTAAGCACCTTTATTAGGCGTTTTAATATTGTAGCTAAATTAATTTAATTAACACGTAAAGCAGATGATAACAGAATATAATGTTATATCAGTCTTAATCTTTACTTTTCCCACTGTGAAAACCTGCAGATATAATTCTCTTTTCATCCTCAATATTTACTGTTCAGATTCAAACCACCAATGATGATGAAGGTAGCCACACCTGCCATGAAGAAGTTTACCACACATACTGACATACAAACTACCAGTGCTGTCACACGTGGACAATCACAGGTAAATGTTTAATATGGAAAATACTTAACAAAGTGGACTATAATTGCAGTCACTGGAGCATTAAGATAAAAACAACAGTTTGATTGGTTCAGGGCTAAACACGTGATCATTTAAGCTATATTCATTCTTGAATAAACTGTACAAAGAAATTCTTGTAGGAATTTTACTCTTCTATAAATAGAAGTTTCAACATTTTGTGTATTCATCCAACATTCTTGGAAAACAACAACAAAACTGAAAAAACTAATTGATTGTAATAATTAGTGTAATATAAATAAAACATTTTTAAAGGATAGTTGGAATTATAAGGATTTAATGTACTTTCATCTGCACTCATTTAAAAATATCTGTAATTACCTTCGACTGTGTCTATTAGACTCCAGTACGGCTAACTAGAGAGTGCTATACTTTTAACTGCACTCATTTGAAAATATCTGCAATTACCTTTGGCTGTGTCTATTAGACTCATGTATGGCTAACTAGAGAGTGCTGTACTTTTATCTGCACTCATTTAAAAATATCTGTAATTACCTTTAACTATGTCCATTAGACTCCAGTATGGCTAACTAGAGAGTGCTGCACTTTTATCTGCACTCATTTGAAAATCACTGCATTTACCTTCGACTGTGTCTATTAGACTCCAGTATAGCTAACTAGAGAGTGCTGTACTTTTATCTGCGCTCATTTGAAAATATCTACAATTACCTTCGACTGTGTCTATTAGACTCCAGAATAGCTAACTAGAGAGTGCTGTACTTTTATCTGCACTCATTTGAAATATCTGCAATTACCTTCGACTGTGTCTATTAGACTCCAGAATAGCTAACTAGAGAGTGCTGTACTTTTATCTGCACTCATTTGAAATGTCTGCAATTACCTTCGACTGTGTCTATTAGACTCCAGAATAGTTAACTAGAGAGTGCTGTACTTTTATCTGCACTCATTTGAAAAGCACTGCAATTACCTTCGACTGTGTCTATTAGACTCCAGTATGGCTAACTAGAGAGTGCTGTACTTTTATCTGCACTCATTTGAAAAGCACTGCAATTACCTTCGACTGTGTCTATTAGACTCCAGAATAGTTAACTAGAGAGTGCTGTACTTTTATCTGCACTCATTTGAAAAGCACTGCAATAACCTTCTACTGTGTCTATTAGACTCCAGTATGGCTAACTAGAGAGTGCTGTACTTTTATCTGCACTCATTTGAAAAGCACTGCAATTACCTTCGACTGTGTCTATTAGACTCCAGAATAGCTAACTAGAGAGTGCTGTACTTTTAACTGCGCTCATTTGAAAAGATCTGCAATTACCTTCGACTGTGTCTGTTAGACTCCAGGATGGCTAACTAGAGAGTGCTGTATTTTTATCTTCGCTCATTTGAAAATAACTGCAATTACCTTCGACTGTGTCTATTAGACTCCAGTATGGCTAACTAGAGAGTGCTGTACTTTTATCTGCACTCATTTGAAAAGCACTGCAATTACCTTCGACTGTGTCTATTAGACTCCAGAATAGTTAACTAGAGAGTGCTGTACTTTTATCTGCACTCATTTGAAAAGCACTGCAATTACCTTCGACTGTGTCTATTAGACTCCAGTATGGCTAACTAGAGAGTGCTGTACTTTTATCTGCACTCATTTGAAAAGCACTGCAATTACCTTCGACTGTGTCTATTAGACTCCAGAATAGTTAACTAGAGAGTGCTGTACTTTTATCTGCACTCATTTGAAAAGCACTGCAATTATCTTTGACTGTGTCTATTAGACTCCAGGATGGCTAACTAGAGAGTGCTGTACTTTTATCTGCACTCATTTGAAATATCTGCAATTACCTTCGACTGTGTCTATTAGACTCCAGAATAGCTAACTAGAGAGTGCTGTACTTTTATCTGCACTCATTTGAAATGTCTGCAATTACCTTCGACTGTGTCTATTAGACTCCAGAATAGTTAACTAGAGAGTGCTGTACTTTTATCTGCACTCATTTGAAAAGCACTGCAATTACCTTCGACTGTGTCTATTAGACTCCAGTATGGCTAACTAGAGAGTGCTGTACTTTTATCTGCACTCATTTGAAAAGCACTGCAATTACCTTCGACTGTGTCTATTAGACTCCAGAATAGTTAACTAGAGAGTGCTGTACTTTTATCTGCACTCATTTGAAAAGCACTGCAATAACCTTCTACTGTGTCTATTAGACTCCAGTATGGCTAACTAGAGAGTGCTGTACTTTTATCTGCACTCATTTGAAAAGCACTGCAATTACCTTCGACTGTGTCTATTAGACTCCAGAATAGCTAACTAGAGAGTGCTGTACTTTTAACTGCGCTCATTTGAAAAGATCTGCAATTACCTTCGACTGTGTCTGTTAGACTCCAGGATGGCTAACTAGAGAGTGCTGTATTTTTATCTGCACTCATTTGAAAATAACGGCAATTATCTTTGACTGTGTCTATTACACTCCAGGATGGCTAACTAGAGAGTGCTGTACTTTTATCTGCACTCATTTGAAAATAACGGCAATTATCTTTGACTGTGTCTATTACACTCCAGTATGGCTAACTAGAGAGTGCTTGCGATTTAGTTATCTGTTGTGCCTAGATTTGAAAAGGACAGTTTGTAAAGAATTAGTTATCAATCATTTCAACCGTCACAGTTGAAATATTAATCCTTTTCTTTTCTATAAATAATATAAATTAAGGAACTCTGTAAAATTTGATGGGACCTCACATAAAACACATGTGAGTCACTGCATAGGAACTTGGATCCATCATAATAGAATATTTTAAAGTTCTAGTGTTTAAAATTGCAAATATTTGTTTTGGAGGTAATTTGCATATCTTCATCTTTCATGAAGTCATTGATACTTCTGGAAAGTTGAAAATATGCAATTGCTTAATTACTTTCAAAGTGAAATCCACCTCTCATGCTTGAGTTGCTGTTTATGATAATGATGCTATTGTAGCATCAGTGTCCATAGCTGCATGAAATAATGATAAAATCAAATACATAAAAGTGTGTCGAGAATGAATATAAATATATCCATGAAATGTAAACAAGAGCATCATTTTGCTTATTACAGGGTTTGAGCAGTTATGAGCTGAGGTTTCCCAGTAAATCCGATATCGACTGTATACAGTCAGTCGCCAGGCAGGTGTTTATACCAGAGACATTTCCCTCAATAAATGTGTATAAACAGGTCCTTACTTCTGCCATGACAGGTGAGATTTCGTCTCTTCTGTATTGGTTTGTTGAATTCTAGTGGTTTGTCTGCATTCAAGGGATTTGATTGTATTGTTTTTAATGTAAATATAAGTTTGATAGCAAGGAAATTCATTCAAATAATGTAGAAAGAAATCTGATAGCAAGAAAATTTTCAGAGACATAATGTAGAGAGAAGTTTGATAGCAAGGAAATTTTCAGAGACATAATGTAGATAGAAGTTTGATAGCAGGGAAATTCATGCAAATAATATAGAAAAAAATCAGATAGCAAGGAAAATTACAGAAATAATGTAGACAAAAGTTTAATTGCTAGGAAAATCACACAAATAATGTTATAGAAGTTTGATTAAATATATTAACATTTATTTCACCACCAGAGTACATCAACACTCAGCTTTACGATGTGGCCAAGAGGTTCCATCATGCTTTGTTGAAGGTGGACACCACAGGATATATGGCATCTAGTACTGGTGAGTGTGTTTACTGTCATATCACAACCATCACCCATTAACACTCATGGCCATAGAGTGATATAATACAAAATTGACATGGGCAACACACGTTAAAATAATATTGAAAGTTCAATCGCTTGACTTCTTAAAAAAAGAAGACATCTTTGAGCATTTTTGGGCTTGAGTGCAAAATTGTTTCTGTAATTTTCAGGTTCCATAAAGTCCACAGGTGACAGCAGCAACCCAGCATGTCAGTGTGGGGCTCCATCGAAGATGGTGATGGTCAGAAAGGAGGGCCCAAATAACGGGAGACACTTCTATGCTTGTAGTGCCAACAGAAAACAACAGTGCAAGGTAGGTGCTTAACTGAAACAAAGACTTTGGCCTGAAAGAGCCTCAGGTGAAACTTAACTTGTACAATATGTGTACATTGTATTTATATAGCTAATTGCAAAGAGAGGAAATCTCCGATTGTAATAAAAGGAAACGTTTGGCTAAACGTAATTCAGGGTTTCCCCCAGAAATTTGTGAAGGCATGTTGTTCTGACATTACATTTACCAAACTGGGCTTGAAAAAAATAGTGCCTATTAATGGCAAAATGGCAAAATAACATACTTTCATGATTTTGGTGCAAAAGGAACAAAAATCACCACAGAAATTCTATTTTTCTTCTTTTAAATCTGTTATTCATGAAAATTAAGAAAATCTTAAGGCATGTTGCTCTGATGAAGGCATGTTGTTTTTCCTTTCTTTTCCAGGAAGGCATGTTGCATGCGACATGCCTTATGATCCTGTGGGAAACCCTGGTAATTTGTTTCTCAAGACTTACATCAATAATTACCCTTTATTGAAATAATTAATTCCTGATATGAATTATTTATTTACCGGTATTAACTTCTAAATTATTTTAGTATTTCCAATGGGCTGATGAGAAAACTAAAGGGGCATATAACGTGGCGGGTGCCAAGCGTAAGATTGCAGACTCATACAGCCTAAGTTTGTACATGAAGAACCACCGTGTCAACTTGTACGGGGATTGTCATCTGGCACAGCGTACCAGGGAGAACATTAAACCTTACTTTAAAGCACAGGTAAGGTGGTGGTGGTGGTGTTCAGATGGAATAGAAAGGTGTCAACCTTTAACTTTAATACTTCAGCAGTGGTATAAAATTAAATAAGATATTCACTTATTTGAAGAACCAATTATTTGATATACTATACAGTTATTTGTATGGGGTTGATCTATAGACGTTAGTAAAAGTGAAATTGATATATATCAATACAGTGTGTAACTGACATGGCATATAACACACAGGTTCAGGTAGGGAATTCTTCACTGAGGTATAACGGTTTTGATCTGAACCCATACTCTGCAGTTGTACAGATCAAACAGTCAAAACAAGCACGCCGACAACTGGAATTTTACCAAACTACCTATGTAGTATCATGATGGGTGTTACTCTTCAGGAGTTATCTTACGAAATGAGTATGTGTCCAGCGTACCCTATATAGTGCATGGTTTGTTTTACCCCTTTGGTGGATATCAGAGAGGGGTAGCATATTATACACAATGACAGGGGACCATGTCAAGTTTTTTATAAAATGAATTGGGAAAAATTAAATCAGAATTGATTGGGCAGGTTGTGGTCACATGTTGCCCGATAAGACAATGTATTAACTTGAGAAACATTTTGACTTTTCATATTGACTTAAAGGCATGGTTAATGTATATGATGTTAATTAAACAACAAACGTCATAATTATACTCACACATTGGTGCCTAGTAATAGGTAAATTGACAACCATAAATCAAAACTACCATGTCATATGTATGTTATGTGGTAAATAGAATCTGTGAAAAACATTCCCCTGGAGATTTTGTAATAAAACTGTTATTGCCTTTTAGATTCAGACAATACATGGGTTTATCGATCCTTTACTCAGGGTGATAAAAACCTGTATTAACCTCATAAAAAAGGCGATAAATGTATTTTATCTGGAAGAAACATGTATACATGTGAGTTTCATGTGTGTAAAGGTGCTTACTAGTCGTGCCTTTGCTGGTGTACCCTTGACAGTTGATTCTTTGAGCCCACAATGTTTGTTTTACAAGCAATATGTTGAATCCCAGAACATTTCTTTTCCAGAAATGGGCGCGTGGGAGAGGAGATGGTGAGACACTTCAGAAGAAACAGATGTTCCTGAAACTACCTCATAAAGGGCGCTCATCCATGTATGCAAAAGGTGAGTTGGACATTTGTATGATAGTTTGGAATTACCGAGAGTGTTGGTCAGATTGTTTGTCTCGTTTTCTGACCCATCCCCCAGGAATGTTAATTAACTGAGAAAAAAGAACGTTCTGTATGATGTCTACTGACTGGATCCCAAATGCTACTATTACTAATGAACGGTTTTGTAATAGAAAATTTTGCATCGCTGCACTGCTAGAACTGCTATTGGTGTTCAGGAAGTATTGTGTTTTCTACTGAATTAACATGATGCCAGTTTTCAATCATTTATCCATTTAAGGCAATCAAACCAATAAGATACCTCCGACAAACAATAGCACGTGCAACTGTACTATAATGCATGTACAGCTGTGTTCTAATATAACCTATCGTCGGCATACTCTGACTTCAATAATAGGTCAGTGATATCTAAGTCCTGATCATCAACTTTTGACTTTAGTAATATATATGACAAATACATTTCCATTTTAATTCTTTATTATAGATGACATCTGGATAATCTCCCAGCACATGGATTTTGACCCATCATGTACATTTCTGGCCAGGAGTACTTACTTTGGTCCTACGTCAGCCAACGAGGTCGAGATAGAACCTCTGGTGGGGTACAGCCCTTCTAACTGGCCCAGTGATGGTGAGTTTACCTCCACCAATCGGATAGATCGAAAATTGTTCTAGCAGCAGCCTTAGCACCAAGTTATGTTTATACTGATAAATTTTCCAGATGTAATTAGCAAAGATTTAGTGTTCATTCAACTGTCTACTGCGGTTATGCTTTGTTGCAGAATACATGATTTAGATTCCACAAGTTTTGGATTTCCTCAGTCTCTAGGTTGATTGCATTATCCATTCATACTCATACGAACCTTAAGGGCTGTGTATTGTTGATAGATGCACTAACATTGAGGGCTGTGTATTGTTGATAGATGCACTAAAGCTAGGGCTGTATGATGCACTAAATCTAAGGATATGTATTGTTGATAGATGCACTAAAGCTATGGCTATGTATTGCTGATAGATACACTAAACTAGGGCAGTGTAGTGTTGATAAATGCACTAAGGCTATGGCTATGTATTGTTGATACACTAAAGCTATGGTTATGTATTGGTGATAGATGCACTAAAGCTAGGGATATGTATTGTTGATAGATACACTAAAGCTAGGTATATGTATTGTTGATAGGTACACTAAAGCAAGCGATATATATTGTTGACAGATGCACTAAAGCTAGGGCTATGCATTGTTGATAGATGCACTAAAGTAAGGGCAACATATTGTTGATAAATGCACTAAAGCTAGGGCTGTGTATTTTGATACACTAAAGCTAAGGTTATGTATTGTTGATAGATGCATTTAAGCTAGAGATTTGCATTGTTGAAAGCTGCAGTAAGCTATGGCTATGTATTGTTGATACAATAAAGCTATGGTTATGTATTGTTGATAGATGCACTAAAGCAAGCGATATATATTGTTGACAGATGCACTAAAGCTAGGGCTATGCATTGTTGATAGATGCACTAAAGTTAGGGCAACATATTGTTGATAAATGCACTAAAGCTAGGGCTATGTATTTTGATACACTAAAGCTAAGGTTATGTATTGTTGATAGATGCATTTAAGCTAGAGATTTGCATTGTTGAAAGCTGCAGTAAGCTATGGCTATGTATTGTTGATACAATAAAGCTATGGTTATGTATTGTTGATAGATGCACTAAAGCTAGGTATATGTATTGTTGATAGATGCACTAAAGCTAGGGTTATGTATTGTTGATAGATGCAATAAAGCTAGGACTGTGTATTGTTGATAGATGCACTAAAGCTGGGGCTATATATTGTTGATAGATGCACTAAAGCTAGGACTATGTATTGTTGACAGATACACTGCACTGGTGAGTGTATTTGCTGTCATGTAACCATTGCTGGCCTTATCTGACAATAGAAAGACCTGCATATATCCTTTCGATAGATACACTAAAGCCAAGGTTATGTATTGTTGATAGATGCACTTGTATTGTTGATAGATGCACTAAAGCTATGGCTATGTATTGTTTATAGATGCACGTTTTATTATGTATATATTAGCTGCAGAAAATCTACATAAGTATTTCGGTGACATGTGTATTACCAATAAAAACATTATGTTATAAATTGCTCTAAATACACTTTAATCGTATCTTTATTTACAGTAGCGTGTCATGCCATCTTGGCAGGAAATGCCTCGTCTGAGTTGAGTTGTATAGAGAATATCAGGGAACATATCCAGTCGCAGTCACCACCTGTCATACCCCATCTCCTCAGCAGGTCAGTATCAGGGAACATATCCAGTCACAGTCACCACCTGTCATACCCCATCTCCTCAGCAGGTCATTGTCAGGGTACATATCCAGTCACAGTCGCCACCTGTCATTCCCCATCTCCTCAGCAGGTCATTATCAGGGTACATATCCAGTCACAGTCGCCACCTGTCATACCCCATCTCCTCAGCAGGTCAGTATCAGGGAATATATCCAGTAACAGTCGCCACCTGTCATACCCCATCTCCTCAGCAGGTCATTATCAGGGAACATATCCAGTCACAGTCGTCACCTGTCATACCCCATCTCCTCAGCAGGTCAATATCAGGGAACATATCCAGTCACAGTCGCCACCTGTCATACCCCATCTCCTCAGCAGGTCAGTATCAGGGAACATACCCAGTCACAGTCACCACCTGTCATACCCCATCTCCTCAGCAGGTCATTATCAGGGTACATATCCAGTCACAGTCGCCACCTGTCATACCCCATCTCCTCAGCAGGTCATTATCAGGGTACATATCCAGTCACAGTCGCCACCTGTCATACCCCATCTCCTCAGCAGGTCAGTATCAGGGAACATATCCAGTCACAGTCGCCAACTGTCTTGCCCCATCTCCTCAGCAGGTCAGTATCAGGGAACATAACATACCCAGTCACAGTCACCACCTGTCATACCCCATCTCCTCAGCAGGTCAGTATCAGGGAACATATCCAGTCACAGTCACCACCTGTCATACCCCATCTCCTCAGCAGGTCATTATCAGGGAACATATCTAGTCACAGTCGCCACCTGTCATACCCCATCTCCTCAGCAGGTCAGTATCAGGGAACATACCCAGTCACAGTCACCACCTGTCATACCCCATCTCCTCAGCAGGTCATTATCAGGGTACATATCCAGTCACAGTCGCCACCTGTCATACCCCATCTCCTCAGCAGGTCAGTATCAGGGAACATACCCAGTCACAGTCACCACCTGTCATACCCCATCTCCTCAGCAGGTCAATATCAGGGAACATATCCAGTCACAGTCGCCACCTGCCATACCCCATCTCCTCAGCAGGTCAGTATCAGGGAACATACCCAGTCACAGTCACCACCTGTCATACCCCATCTCCTCAGCAGGTCATTATCAGGGTACATATCCAGTCACAGTCGTCATCTGCCATACCCCATCTCCTCAGCAGGTTATTATCAGAGAACATATCCAGTCACAGTCGCCACCTGTCATACCCCATCTCCTCAGCAGGTCATTATCAGAGAACATATCCAGTCACAGTCGCCACCTGTCATACCCCATCTCCTCAGCAGGTCAGTATCAGGGAACATATCCAGTCAAAGTCGCAACCAGTCGTACCCCATCTCCTCAGCAGGTCAGTATCAGGGATCATATCCAGTCACTGTCATACCCCATCTCCTCAGCAGGTCAGTATCAGGGAACATACTCAGTCACAGTCGCCAACTGTCTTGCCCCATCTCCTCAGCAGGTCAGTATCAGGGAACATAACATACCCAGTCACAGTCACCACCTGTCATACCCCATCTCCTCAGCAGGTCAATATCAGGGAACATAACATACCCAGTCACAGTCACCACCTGTCATACCTCATCTCCTCAGCAGGTCATTATCAGGGAACATATCCAGTCACAGTCGCCACCTGTCATACCCCATCTTCTCAGCAGGTCAATATCAGGGAACATATCCAGTCACAGTAACCACCTGTCATACACCATCTCCTCAGCAGGTCATTATCAGGGAACATACCCAGTCACAGTGGCCACCTGTCATGTCCCATCTCCTGAACAGGTCATTATCAGGGAACATATCCAGTCACAGTCACCACCTGTCATACCCCATCTTCTCAGCAGGTCAATATCAGGGAACATACCCAGTCACAGTGGCCACCTGTCATGTTCAATCTCCTAAACAGGTCAGTGCTCCAACAATAGGACAACCCATTGCGCGAGGCCCTGATTTTGCAAACAAGAAGCCATTTAGGCCTGTTCAAAATGTTTTAGATTTTTAGCTCAACTGATCTAGATCAGCAGTTTATGTCTGTCCGTCCGTCCGTCTGTCCGTAAACTTTTATTTGTAGCGACTACTCCTCTGAAACTACTGGATGGATATTCATGAAACTTTACAGAAATGTTGCCCATGAAGTCTAGTTGATCCTAGGAAAAAATCATGTTGATGTGAAATCCAAGATGGCCGCCAAAGCTAAAAATAGATTTTTAAAATACAAGTTTGTAGCGACTACTTCTTGAAAACTATAAGTGATATTGATATGGGACTTTTTCTAAAATGATCAGCATGACATGATGTTGGTCCTTGTCAAAAAATCGTTTTGATTTGACGTTAAACATGGCTGCAAGCGGCCATCTTTGTTTACATAGAGTTATATAGTAAAAACTTGTAGCGACTACTCCTCTGAAACTAATTGGCGGTTTTTATGAAACTATACAGGAATGTTGCTCTTGATGTCTAATTGATTCTAGCAAAATTTCAGGTCGGCCAGAAATTCAAGATGGCCGCCACAGCTTAAAATAGATATTTAAAAAATAAGTTTGTAGCGACTACTTCTTGAAAATCATAAATGATATTGATATGGGACTTTTTCTAAAATGATCAGCATGACATGATGTTGATCCGATTCGAACATTATATTGATTCGACGTTAAACATGGCTGCCAGTGGCCATCTTTGTTTACATAGAGTTATATAGTAAAAACTTGTAGCGACTACTTCTCTGAAACTACTTCACGGATGTTCATGAAACTTGACAGGAATGTTGCTCGTGATCTCTAGTTGATCCTAGAAAATGTTCAGGCTGGCCTGAAATTCAAGATGGCCGCCACGGCTAAAAATAGATTTAAAATAAATAAATTTATAGCGACTACTTCTTGAAAACTGTAAGTGATATTGATATGGGACATTTTCTAAAATGATCAGCATGACATGATGTTGATCCTTGTCGAAATTTATTTCGATGCGACTTTAAACATGGCCGCTAGCGGCAATCTTTGTTTACATAGATTTATATAGTAAAAACTTGTAGCGACTTCTTCATGAAACTTTACAGAAATGTTGCCCATGAAATCTAGTTGATCCTAGCAAAAATTCATGTTGATGCAAAATCCAAGATAGCCGCCAAAGCTAAAAATAGATTTTTAAAATATAAGTTTGTAGCGACTACATCTTGAAAACTATAAGTGATATTGATATGGGACTTTTTCTAAAATGATCAGCATGACATGATATTGGTGCTTGTCAAAAATTGTTTTGATTCGACGTTAAATATGGCTGTCAGTGGCCATCTTTGTTTACATAGAGTTATATAATGAAAACTTGTAGCGACTACTCCTCTGAAAATGCTTGACGGATTTTCATGAAACTTCACACGAATGTTGCTCTTGATGTCTAATTGATCCTAGCAAAACTTCAGATCGGCCGGAAATTCAAGATGGCCGCCACAGCTAAAAATAGATTTTCAAAAAACAAGTTTGTAGCGACTACTTCTTAAAAACTATAAGTGATATTGATATGGAACTTTTTCTAAAATGATCAGCATGACATGATGTTGGTCTTTGTCAAAAATCGTTTTGATTTGACGTTAAACATGGCTGTCAGCGGCCATCTTTGTTTACATAGAGTTATATAATGAAAACTTGTAGCGACTACTCCTCTGAAACTACTTGACGGATTTTCATGAAACTTCACAGGAATGATGCTCTTGATGTCTTGTTAATCCTAGAAAAATTTCAGGCTGGCCGAAAATTCAAGATGGCCACCACAGCTAAAAATAAATTTTCAAAAAACAAGTTTGTAGCAACTACTTCCTGAAATCAAAATCAATCAGTAGAGCTTCAAGGTCATTGACCTCTTGTTTAATTTCTTTTTTTCTTATTCACTCAACTAATTTGTTATTATGCAGTTTTTTCAAACAAAAATCAATCCTCCTATCCACTTGTCTTACTTTGAAAGCTTGGTCTCCATTCCCAAGTAACAGTGAAAAAAAGTCTTAATGAAGGGGTTATGAAAATGTGCCTTTTTACTTGTTTAAATTACCGGTCCTATTATGCGTATTACCTAGGTTATGGTGCAAGAAGAAATTTTCAGGGCCTGTAAATTTTGATTCAGGACCTGTCCATTTTCGGAAGCATTAAGCCCTGCAGGAAGTTCTGTTTACATGACCTTTTTGTTCTACTTTAGTGTTTTCTGTGTGCCAAGTCTGGCACAAAGCGATGCTGTTAGTTCCGTTTACACAACCCTCCATGTAGTAGTAGCTTGTAGTTTTTTCTATCATGTTATTGTCATGTGCTGTCAAATTGTTGTCACTTTTAATTGGGAATAAGCACACATTTGGTTAAAAAATTTCATGTTATTCTGTTTCTACATTTCCTCTGGGACATATAATAGCTGCCAACCATGAACCACAATTTCATCTTGGATATGTTTTACACTGTAGTGATTGTTTTAATGTCCATATCATTTTCTTACTTTATTCATGGGTCTACAGTGATAAACTTAATTGATGGTTGCATCTCGAGGCTTGCACTCAAAAGATTTGGGACAATGACACATTTCTTTAATGCTGGCTTTATTTCCAGGCCCAGTGATGTTGAGTTGATAGACAACTCAAGTAAAGGATTTCAGACACCAAGGACTGTACCACAGACATGCAGAAACATACACATACATTCTGAGCAAATGGTAAGTATGATGTGTCTTAAAACTATACTACTACAGTTATTTAGATGTGGGATGTTTAACAAGACCCTAACCCTTTGCTTGTTATATTTCTGTTCCTTGTACATATGAGATTCCATTTTCTATTCGACACCCGTGAGCAGTTTCATAAAATGGTTTTGATGGGGTTTAACAATGTTTCTGGGATATACCCCTTCAGATTTGTGTTTTTTCGTCTTTGCATGGCCTCTATTAAGTTTTTGCTTTTCGTTAGCATTCAATACTCAAAATGGCAATCTTAAATCATATAGGGAAATGTAAAAAGTAACTTTTTCTCTGAAACCGCTTTCTGTATATTAATGAAACTTGATATCCCTTGTGTTATTTGTATATATATTGTTGTTGGATTTATAAACGTCCGTTTGAAAAAAGCTACTTACTATGGTATGGGGTAGTCCGTTCGTCCTCCCAAAAACAATTGTGCATTCCACACAATAACTTTGAATCCGTTACTTTCTCACTCAGGAAACTTGATAGGTGCATTGCTCTTGGTAATTGGAGGAACCATATTGTTTTGGGGATCAAAGGTCAATAATCAAGGTCATCACGGCCTTATATAGAAGTATTCTGTGCGATAACTTTGAAAGCATAACACTCATGCAACTACAATATTTCAGTGGACCAACCTTAAATGCCACACGTGCTTGCATAAAACTCACCAAAGAGAATGATATCATGCAGATCTATTCTAGTCATATGGCATTGAGTGATATCAACATCTTAGACTGTGGTGATATTTATCTGTGTTTTGTAGGATGAGTTAGTGAGGGAGTACATAGAGGAATACAATCTCAATACCGACCAATCAGAGGCCATCAGGCGGGTAGCTAACATGTTCTCCGTGGAGAAAACAGACATTGTGGATAGTGTTCTACTTATTCATGGTGAATTGCCTTTTATTCCTAGATTCTTACTTTTTTACAAATTGCTTTATGATGTTTAGTCCAAAAGTTATTTATCGCGGACATAAATGCGCTTCATCACTGATAATTTATATTGTTAGGAACACTGAGTCCCATGGTCTATGGCTATAGAACAGAGGACATGTGACACTTGTCAGTTATGGTTAAGTGTAACATCTAAATTTCCCTTACCTTAAATGTTGTTTTGTTTGTTTGAATGGTGTTTTATGGCATTTTTGTGCCGCCTGCCTAGCATGGTAGACACATAGGGATCTCTTTGTCCGTCATCGCTGTCACACTTTAACCTGCAACCTAACCTTGGCCATAACTAAAAGTGTTTGACCTATGTTCATAAATCTTCACACACATTTTCATCTTACCTCAACAACACATGTTGTTACACATGTCCAATAACTCTGACTTACATTTTGCAACCTAACCAAGCTCATAACTGGTCATAAGCACATAGCAGGCAACACAAGTGTTCCGTGGAACACACTTCTAGTTAGCACAAGTTAGGCCATATAAGACGTTCAATTTGTTTGTGGTAGACTGTTTTTTGATGCAGCGTCTTTACTATCCTGGCCATGGAAGCGTGCGTCTCTTGCCTTAGAACATATACTTTTCTTCTGACTATAGAATTCGTATTTTTATGTCTCTGATTGTTTGACTTTGTTATTATATCTCAGGTGTGTTTGGAGCTGGTAAGAGTTTCCTACTCTCTGTCATTGTGCTGTTTCTCATCAAGGCATTCCAGCTGAATGACTCTGCCTCACCTGGTGACCCATTTCCATGGAAACTGCTCATATCGTCAACAACAAATGTGGCGGTGGACAGAATCCTTATGGGGTATGTATACTTAGTTTGGAGTAAATCAGTGTACTGGTGAAATTTTAAAATGCCTTTCGAAACAAACTTAACCTCAATGGATATAATAAATAAATTTCCAGCTGTGATTTGATTTGATTTTTAGCTCGACTATTCGAAGAATAAGAGAGCTTATGTAATCACCACGGGGTCGGCGTCGGCGTTGGCGTCGGCGTTGGCGTCGGCGTCCCACATCAAGGTTTGCGTGTAAGCTGTGTTTTTGGTTCCTGTAACATATGGGCTCCCATGGAACCCAAATTATGATAGCCCTTAAAATATGTCTGTTTCACATCAAATTTTGAGTGTAAGCTGTGTTTACAGGTCTATGTCTCTTACAATTCTTACCCTATCACAACCAAATTTGGCCATAGGCTTCCTTATAGCATTATCTTAAGGGCTGCATAAGCAATTTTGGTTCCCGTAACCCCTGGGCTCCCATGGAACCCAAATTCTGATAGCCCTTAAAATATGTCTGTTTCACATAAATCATAAAGGCAGATCTAGGTTTGCATGTAAGCATTTATATATCTATAATTTTGGTTTGGGATTTGTCATAGCATTATGCATCTTATTACTTGAAATTTTTTTTTTAACATATTTCTGTGTTGCTTTAGTCAATTCTGACACATATATGTTGCCCCCTCCCCCCCTCCCAACCCACTCCCGTCTCTCACCCCCGCTCCCCCAGCCCCCATCCCACCCCAACTTAAAAATCTAATATTTTTTATTTTTTTTTACATATTTCTGTGTTGTTTTAGTCAATTCTTAAACATATATATTGTAACCTTCCCCGCCCCCTCCCCCCAGCCCACCGCCTCTCCCCCCTTCCCCCCACACTTGAAACTATTTTTTTTTTTTTTTTTACATATTTCTGTGTTGCTCTTGTCAATTCTTACACATATATGTTGCCCCCTCCCAGCCCCCCCCCCCCCCCCCACTTGAATTTTTTTATTTTTTTTACATATTTCTTTGTTGTTTTAGTCAATTCTTACACATATAGGTTTCTTCATTCACCACCCCCACTCCCCCACCATCCACACCCACCTCACTCCCACACCCACCCCGCACCCCACTCAAAACTCGAATTTTTATTATTATTTTTTATTATTTCTGTGTAGTTTTGGTCAATTCTTACACATAGTTATGTTGTGCTCCCAACCCCACCCCACATTGTTGTAGCCTTGTTTTCTGATGGTATATACTAGCTATAAATTTATTATTCTCTGAAAAATCGAATAGTCGAGCTGCGCTGTTCTCCGACAGCTCTTGTTAGCTATACTGGCCTCTTTGGCCAGGTGAACTAATGGGACGGCACGTTGTCCAGCGGTATGTTAACTTGTTTCATTATTCATCCAATCTTTACCAAACACAGACAGATTGATGATATCATTGAAAGCTCAGACAAGTTAATTCAAAACCCAGTTTGATAAAACCAAGTGTGAAAAATACTGTAGTTTGCTGTGTTAAATCTGTATCTACCTCATTTTTCATACGATATTTACCAAAACTTTCTCAGAATTCTGAAAGTATCAAAAAACTCTGACAAGTTTGAAAACCAGTTATATCTGAGATTGTTAGCGCCTTCATTTTTCATTTCATTTTTACTAAACTTTGTCAAAACATGAATATCTATTAAAGCTTGGATAAGTTTGTAAACCTACCATTTGACTCCTACACCATGCCCTTCATTCCCTCAACCCCACCCCCCACTTCCCCACCCCCATGCACTCAATGCCCCACTCCCTCCCCTTGCCAAATAAAACAAACAAAAAGTTTTCTGATTACCTCAGTTGTGGAAGAAAGCGTGGAACAGTTTTAAAAAGTAGCCTTGTCAACCTAGTTTTATAAGGCAATATCGACTGCACACTGAGCCAGAAAAGGAGTGTGATGATTCAGCCTTCATTTGCATATTTGTTACACTAGTGTATTATGATATTTAAGTCAATAGGTTTATTACTAGAGTAACGTGTTCTGGATGTTTGTATCACCTCGAGTAATGACAGCACGAGAGGCGGAGCCTCGAGTGTGATCCCTGATCGGGCATTTACTTACGAGAGGTGATACATAAACTTCCAGAACACGTTACTCTTATAATGATCCTTTTATTATATACCTCCTACATATGATTAAAAAATAGAATATTTACATTTCTGTTGCATACATATGCAATAAAGAAGATTTATAAATGTTTCAAGGCTTATTTTCAATAAAGCGCAGAAGGAAAATGGGCGTATCTTAATATATTTGGGGGTGTAGCTACAGCTTACAAGTTAAAGTTTATTGGTGTGTTGTACTTGTTTCGTTTGTTTGACGTAACGTCGTCTTGACGTCCTCGTGCAAATCGGTGTAAATGCGTGCATTTTTAGGAATTTCCTGGTCTATTTTAAGTAGGATAGTGATCCGGAATCTATTTTTAGTAGCATACTGATACGGATTCAGAAAACCTCTAGAAGTGATACAGGTTTTTGTATTCCACTGTAAGAAAATAAAGGTACTGTGTATATAGTTATTGATAGGTATATAATAAATGTCTTTATCACATAACATGTGGTGTGGGAGTGTAATAACACCATTCAATATTTTCGATATTCCACTAGTGGTATAACATAACGTTAATGGCGTCATGGACGTCACGTTAATGTACGTTTTCGGACGTAATGTGACGTTATAAGTTATGTAATAAATAGAATCTAACATTCGTTCTCATTCATTATTGAATTTATTAAACTCGTTAGCAAAAATGATATAATGCTCGGCAATAGCCTCGCATTATATCATTTTGCCAACTCATTTAATAAATTCAATAATGAATGAGTACTCGTGTAAGATCCTCTATTTATTACACTGCAGGTCATGTGATAAAACATGATCTAGAACTGAGAGCTAGAATGGACATGATTTGCTGTTGATTATCATAGTCATTGTAACATTGGTATAAAAAAAACACACACTTGTTTGTACTAAGATTCAGTAACACTTGTATTTACTGATATATAAGAACACTTGTTTGTACTGAGATATAGGAACACTTGTTTTTACTGATATATAAAAACACTTGTTTTTACTGAATTTTTCAGGTTGCTGGATCTAGGATTTGAAGATTTTGTACGAGTCGGGAGCATGAAGAAAATTGCCAAGCCTGTTCTGCCTTACAGGTCTGTTACACGTTACTCTTTGATACCAAAACTAATCCTTCAACACTGAGATTTTGGTACAAAACTTTATAGTTTTAAATCTTTCGGTTTATGCTTCAAGGCATTTTAATTCAGAATGCCAGATTCAAAATGACGGTACAAAAGAATAACACAAAATACGGACAGTTTGCCAGACTAGTTTTGACGTTTATATTGTTTAAAACATATATAACAACTACAGGCTTTCAAGCAGGCCCTGTTTTTCCTACTTTTCCGATGTCGGCCCTATTTCCCCCTATTTTTCTTCAAATAACACTATTATTCCTACTTTAATGAAAAAATGGGGGGGAAAAAAAAGAAGTTATTCAGTGACAATTAACCACAAAATCTTCAAGATATATTTCCAAATTGTATGCTCTCCAATGCCATGATGTCTGCAAGATCTGTTTTCATGATCAGGCTATATTCTTACTCAGAAGTATTGTCACCTTCACTGCATACTTGAGATGTTGACAATTACTGCTGAAGAATGCAGATGAAAACATACTACAGCAGACGTTCCTGGCATGTGAGTACAGGTTTACACATTCCTAATTTACCCTTACTTTTTTTGCGATAAAAGTCCCTATTTTCCCCTACTTTCTTGGAATTTGGAGCCCTACTTTATCCCTATTTTTGCTTGAGGGCACTTGAAAGCCTTCATCTACAAACAGACAGTGTAAAACAGCACCATATATCATTTGGCACTATTCAGACATTCATTTTCACTTTTTTTCAGTGTACATGCTTCGGGAACTGATAGTCAAGAGCTGAAGGATTTACAAGAAATGTTAAGAAGTGGCGAACTTACAAACACAGAAAAAAGGTCAGCTTCCCCTCTCGTCTCAGTAACAAATTCTAAATTAAATTGAATTCTTAACAAATAGTTGGTATTGTGGTTTTCCCCCAAGGTAAAAGGCATATCCATTTTAGGATGTCCTGTGGTCTTGTGGTCTTTCCAAACAAAAAGTCATATCCAGTGGAGGAAGACATTTTCAGCATGACATAAATAATATTGAAGGTATTTCTTCTTTATTTGGATAATTATTAGATATGTGAACATAAGCTTTCAAAAAATACCGTATTCCACTGCCCCAGATAACGTTTGGACCTACTGGGTAGTTCACACATGAAATTAAAATTGAGTGAATTTCAAATTTTCAAAAATAATGGGGTGATGTAAAACAAGCAAGGTAACTTATCCGTCTTTATGTGAGCTTTATTGACTTGTTATTCATGGCAGTGGTTTGTCAATGATTAATCATTATTATCCATAGAAACACTAATCACGTGTGTTAATTTCAGAGGTGTTTCTTAACAGTAACTCGCTTGTCAGTTTACGTCCCCGTTTCGACATTTTAATTGTCTGCACAACGCAAACGCTTTCAAAGTAAACAAGAAAGCGCCCAGACGACTACACACAATAGTATAGACTGGTATAGCGTACATATTCAACTATATAGCGTTCTCTTTTACTGTTCCACTTTATTGATAATTATGTAACGTCCCAGTCAAGATAAACACCGGAAGTAAAATCTGCTTTTTGTAAATATTAGAATAGGCACGAAAACATCAATCCATCAATCATTTGAACACTGATTGCCGATACGCTCGAAAATTAAAATGTTTGAGTGAAAAGGAAATTGCTTGCGTATCTGGTACGCATGTCATGGAAATTAATTGGGTATTTGGCAATTTTAATTGAGTGAAATATGCAGATAGCTGCTTATCTGGGGCACTGATATTCTATATGACCTCAGATCAAGGTCACCGAAAAACAGCTGCTTTTTGAGTTAAGTAGTTACTTACCTTTATGCTATTGAATGGATTTCGTTTTGGTTGTATTCATTTATGATAGTTAGATAGCTGCTGAAAGCTATATTGGGTGCACACTCAGTCAGTGTTTATCTAAATAAGGGTGTTGAATGGAATTAAAACATTGGAAATTGTTTAAAGTTCATGTTGCTTTTGTTTATTCTAATTTTAATTCTTTCAGCCAAGTTCGCCAAAGTATAGAAAAACACAGACATGGAGAGAATAAAAAGGTAACACAAAAAAGAAAAAAAAGAAGAAAAAAAAGAAGATTAACAACTAAAATTTCAATTGAGATCTGACCCAGTATCACTGAATATGACTACAGTGCTTTGAGGTGCTACAGTGCTTTGTAGTGCTACAGTGCTTTGTAGTGCTACAGTGCTTTGTGTTGTATAGAATAATCGGTAGTAAAGAATATTTTTCTGTTTAAAATCAATTTTCTCAGCTCATGTATTTTAGATTATTTTAAATTTGCCAGGCTTGAAGATATATCAAATAAGCATATATTTATGCAGCGGTGAAATGATTTGGTGCATTTTTTCATTCAAAATATATCACTAAGTGCAACACCTAGAAAAAATTATTCTTTACTACACGAATTAAGCGTGTTTTTAAAATGAAAACTTGGGGGGGGAAAACTTCATACTGTCACAATAAACTGAGATATAAATATTTGCTGTTATAACAAGTGTTAAGGACAAAAGTCAAAGTGTAATCATCAAATAATTTAACTTGTTAAAGTTTGGCAATTCTAGGGATACAATAAAGTTATGTAAATATTGGTACAAAAACAACTATTAACTATTTTGCAGCTCTAGGACAATCATTTTAGAAATATTGCTATGATACAACTAAAAGGGTAAATCTAAATCAGAAACTAAAAAGACATTTTCCTTTCATTTTAAATTTAGACATTTAACCCAAGTGATTCTATACGCACTATCCCACTGTACTCTGATTTTATAAATACATCAGATTCTTCAGTCTCCACAAAATGCCAGACAAGCCTGCAGATCACCCCAGATGGCAATCATTACTGAAAATACATCAAAATTAAGGACATTCCAAACAACATCTGCTGTGAAACTGCTATAATAAAAGTCATAAGCATGCATGTTCCCTGGGATCCTCTCTATCAAATTATGTTTTTGTTATCAAATATTCAAGATTGCTCCTTCCCCAAATTTTGGAAATTTAAAATATCTTTTCTAAAACCACTGTTAATGCATTTTTACCAGTAAATAAGTAGAGCGTCTTTAGGCCCCTCTTGAGTATTAATAATAAGAATATACATTATTAAACTGTATTGCTTAACAATATTGGTCTGACATTGTGCTGCTGTTTTTGAAGAATTAATTAAATAGTAATGAGTATGAAAATGAATCCTGTATGACATTTACAGAAACTTGGTCGTGTGCGTGTGGTTGGTGCTACCTGTGCCTCGTGTTCCCTGGTCTGCCTCAACAATATGCAGTTTCCTGTAAGTTACATGAACACTCTTCTTTTCAGTCCATGAATTTGAGTTTGTTGTAGGTTAGGTAGGATTATAATATCCCAGCACACTTTTCAAATTGATGTCCTGTCGTGTGGCGTAACACACTTTTGTCGCATCTAGTCGCATATCATGTTGTCCGTAATGTCCCGTAGCATCACGTCGCGTAACACATTTTTGTAACGTCGCGTCCTGTAAGACATTTTTTGTGTCACCTTTTTGAAGAAAAATGCGATACATAGGGATCACTTTGTCATCTGTTAGTCCCTCCGTCCGTCCATCAGTCCGTCCATCAGTCCGTCCGTCCGTCAGTCTGTCACAAAAACTTTACGTTGGCTATAATTTTATCATTTCTTTATGTTTCTTCATCAAACTTTCAATATATACTCATCATGACAACATCGACATGACCATACTAAAATATAAAGGTCAAGGTCACACTGAAGGTCATTATATGGGTTAAATACTAGTTTTCTTCTTCACGAAAACTTAATGTTGGCTATAACTTTCTCATTTCTTCATCAAACTTTCAATATATACTCATCATGACAACATTGCCATGACCATACTAAAATATAAAGGTCAAGGTCACACTGAAGGTCATTATATGGGTTAAATACTCTTTTTTTTCTTCACGAAAACTAAGTCAGGCCAGTTTGTCAAGGTCATTTATCTGGATCCAAAAAACCTTGTTATACTGACAAAGCGCTGACAGGCGACACACGTGTTCTGTGGAACACCCGTCTAGTGATACCCCCGCTTCAAAGAAGTTGGGGCTATATAGGAATCACTTTGTCTGCCACGTCCCGTCCCGTCCCATTTCATTATTTAACAGATAATAGTTTCATGGTTGCATATTATTCTTTTCATTTTGGTATGATGTGAAAATACATTATGAAAACCGCATAAAGTTGCATTCCACTAATTATACAGGCTTCATAAGTTTACACTCCAATCATTTTTACACACGATTCCACTAAGTTTTTAATTATTTGTCCTGTTATTTAACAGATAATTGTTGCATATGTTCTTTTTCTTCTTTTATTTGAAAATACATAATAATAACCTCATAACGTTATACACTACTAATTTTAAGACCTTGTAAGGTTACACTCCACTAATTTACGTTGTGTCGCGTTGCGTCATGTCACGTTGCATTATTTAACAACTAATGGTTGCATAGTTGCTTTTCCTTTTTGGTATTTTGTAAAAATAAATTATGAAAAGCACATAAGGTTACATTCCACTAATTATACAGATTTCATAATGTTCACTTATTTTTACATAAGATTCCACTAAGTTTTTAATTATTCGTCCTGTTATTTTACAGATAATGGTTGCATACTGGTATGTTCTTTTTCGTTATTTTATGACATGAAAATACGCAATAATAACCTCGTAAAGTTATACACTACTGATTTTAAGACTTCACAAGGTTACACTCCATTAATTTACGTTGTGTTGTATCTCATCTCGTCGCGTTCCGCTTCATTATTTAACAAACAATGGTTGCATATTTGCTTTTCGTATTTGGTATTTTGTGAAAATACATTATGAAAGCCGCATAAGGTTACATTCCACTAATTATACCGACTTCATAAGGTTACACTCCACTAACTTTTACACACGAAGTTTTTAATTATGTCCTGTTATTTAACAGATAATTGTTTCAAATTTGCTTTTTCTGTGATTTGAAAATTCATAATAAAAACTTCATAAAGTTCCACACTATGAATTTTAATACCTCATAAGGTTACACTCCACTAATTTACGTTGTGTCCCGTCCTGTTGCGTCCCGTTGCATTATTACATTATAAAAAACACATAAGGTTACATTCGACTAATTATACAGACTTCATAAGGTTACACACCACTAATTTTTATGTAAGACTCCACATATTTATACCCCTGCCAAACAAGCTTTATTGGGGGCTATATAATAATTGCTTTCGAGTTATTTAGCAGATAATGGTTGCGTATTTGCTTTTCCATTTTGGTATGATGTGAACATACTTAATGAAGACCACTCCACTAATTATATAATTATAAGACTTCATATGGTTACACTCCACTTATTTTTACTTTAGACTCCACATATTTTAATTATTTGTCGCATTATTTAAGAGATAATTGTTGCATATTTTCTTTTGCTTTTTCTTTAATATTTAATATGTGACACTCCACATATTTTTCAATTATTTGTAATTGAGACTCTGCTCAGCACAAACTTCAGAGTATTCCCACGCATCCATATTAAGGCAATGATACCTATTCTGACTGGACACCAATATGAGAGTATTAATCACCTTCATTAAATTTGATTTTTAGTTAAGTTATATGAAAATACAGGATCAGTACCTTTTTTGAGGATACACACATGGTCACCAAGCAGGGGTATTAATCACCTTTAGTGATAGCTCTAGTTACTACTTGCATTCCAATACATGTATTCCTGAAACTGTATACATGATCAACATGAAGTGTAGATGTGTGTGACACCCTTTGGTGCGGCTCAGTCATTTCCATGCAGAGTTATTGCCCTTGCATGTAGTAAACATTGCTATATTCAGCATATGCAATCTTGTGGAGTGAACTACTTTTACAGTTTTCAAGATATTGAATTGAAACTTTGTAAACATGATCAACATGAAGTGTAGATGTGCATGACACACTTTTGATGTGGCTCGCTCAATTTCATGCGGAGTTATTGCCCTTGAACTTAGTCAAAATTGCTATATTCAGCATATGCAATCTTGTGGAGCAAACTACTTTTACAGTTTTCAAGATAATGAATTGAAACTTTGTATAAAGGATCAACATGAAGGTCTCACAACACACTTCGATTTTACTGTGTTGGCCATAGGCAGTAAAGTCCAATTTTCCATTCTGAATCAAGCATTTACAGTCTAAAAGTATTTTTTTGGGAAAATACAGTTACTGCTGCTCATAAAAATCCACAAAATCTGGTACATAGCCCAGTTTTTTTTTTTTTTAATGTGAGTGGTGGCAGTCAAGGTACTCTTTTCGGCTTTCACTAAACAGTTTGCACCTAAATTCATACGCATTTTGAGCACCCACAAATGTGTCACATTTTGCTGTCAGTGTCGTCTAATTGCTGTTCATCCAATTTCACGCTATTGTTTTCTCACCTGCAACAAGAAAAGAAAATATCCATGGGCAATTATTAAAATATCTCAAATCGAAGAATACACCCCTACTTTTTATGGTGTAAGAATCATCCTACAGTCACAAGCAAGGGAGCTAAGTGCATAGTGAGATCTGAAGTGTAGATGTGCATGACACAATTTTGGTGTGGCTCGCTCAATTCCATTCAGAGTTATTGCCCTTGCATTTAGTCAAAATTGCTATATTCAGCATATGCAATATTGTGGAGCGAACTTCTTCTACAGTTTTCAAGATATTGAATTGAAACTTTGTATACCTGATTAAAATGAAGTGAGTTTTGGTTCAGCTCGGTCAATTCCATGCAGCATTATTGCCCTTGCACGTAGTAACCATTGCTTTATTCAGCATATGCAATCTTGTGAAGTGAACTACTTTTACAGTTTGGAAGATACTGAATTAAAACTGTGTGTACATGATAAACATGAAGTGTACATGTACGTGACACTATTTTGGTGTGGCTCAGTCAATGCCATGTAAAGTTATAAGCCTTGATCTTACTAAAAAATTGTTTGAGGGGGTATTTATCACCTTCAGTGATAGTTCTAGTTTACACCGAGTAGTTATAGATTGCCTAGATGTTTATAAAATAGTTTGGTTAGGATAAACTCAAATCCTGGATCCGTACTTGTATCCAGCCATGTGGAGTGGTGAGATAGAACTTTAACAGCACTTCTCTTGATGTCTTACTGTAGACTATGCCAGAAAATAAGAACAAGACATGTCACAAATGCCCCCAGAAAAAGGTTTTCCTAAAGTAATGTTAACGTTATGGCAAAGACACTTTTGACGACTTTGATCTTTGACCGACCTCTAAGTTTGACCTAGAGCTTTGAGGTATGGACCTGATTCTTGCAGGTGACACACCTACTCATCATGCTAAACATTGATATAATTATATCAAAATGCCTTCATTAGTTCAGGATGTGTTGCCGCAGAATGATTTCATTCATTTGACCTTTGACCTCTAAGTGTGAAATTGACCCTTGTGGTGCGCATGACACACCTTTTCATCATGCATGAGGTAAGGAACTGACTCTTGCGCGCAACACACATTCTTGTTATGATTAACATTTGTGAAGTGCCTTCAGAGTTATGGCTGAGATATGATTTTGCCTCCTTTGACCTCGAATTGTGATCATGACCTTTGTGGTACTGACCTAATTCTTGAGCAATAACCACCTTCTTGTTGAACTTAATGGAGGTTTTTTTCGGAAATAGGGGAAGAGGTCCAGGCCCTTCAATAGGGGGGGAAAAAGTGTGATTTTCGAGGAAAAGGGGAAAAAATAATGCGATTTCATGATATATAGGAGGAACAGTGTAGTAGGCAGAAATTGAAGATTTGGGTGTGCAAAAAAAATCTCAGCCAAAGTGGGGAAAATAGTAGTCTGTTTCGCTAGAGGAAGGGACCTGTTTTTGAAGGAAAAAAAGCTCTGTAACGTTTGTTTAAAGTTTCATAAATTCCATTTAGTATAATGTCCGAGACATGATCTTAACTCACTTGATTTTTTTACCTCTAAGTGTGACCTTGACCTTAGAGGTACAGACCTGGTTCTTGTGCAAGACAGTCCCTCTCATTGTGAATTGTCAGTACTTTCACAGTTATGGCTGAGAGACAAACGAATGAAAGGACGGACGGTGAAATTACTATATTTCCCCTCTCTTCGAGGGCCATATTTAGTGTTTAAGTCTTAGGCTAGATAAACTGTGATATTTGACGCATTGATTTCTAGAATATATGCCTTTTTTTTTATGTTCCTTGAACTGAAACTTACTTCACCCATGATTTAAAAGTTGAATGTTTTGTAAGGATTTCAAATTCACATAGCAGTTGATTTGCCAGTCATTGAGTTCATTTACACAAAATGTCAGGGCATTACAGGTGCAGATTGATCAAATGTCTGTTGCTGAGAAATGCAGTGGTATACCAGAAACTTCCTTTAATTAGTGTTTACTCCACTTTTTAAACCAATCTGAAGGCTCAGAATTTCAAATACTTGCACCATTTATTCATGAAGATTTTACTACCAGTGCTCTTCATGATTTAGAGTGTGATCTATACAGAGACTATCGATAAAACCTATTGTAAACACTAAGCCGGTTAAAGTCTATGAAGAGACATCTTCACCATGAGAAACCACGGTCGGTCACTACGCTCCCTCCCTTTCGGTTTCTTTAATGGTAAAGATTTCTCTTCATAGCCTCTATCCTATACAGTTAAATTCTTATCAGTTAATCTATATGCTTATAGAACAGATTGTGGATAATAGCGAGCTCTGATAGCATACTGCAGTCGACAGATAATGTAAACACCACTGTTCGTGAACACCACGCTTAGTGCATATCTATTTATAGAACGATACCATAGAGTTGTCTGGATTGATTTATGTTTAGTTCAATAAATACACATAAAACAAGGAAATCTGAAACAGAATAGATTTAACACAAATAGTGAAAACAAATAAAGGTAGTTGGTTTAAATATGGTTTTAGTTTGTGTAAGACTGCCTACGAAGAGTAAATATATGAATTGTAATTAATGAAAAGATTAATTCTCTTGTATGCTTAGATTTAAACACCTTTTCTTTGTCAGTGACGGCCTGTATATAAACCTTTTAAAGCCACCTGGTTGTTATCGCTTCTCGGCCTTTTGGCTAAGATCAAAGTGTAGTATCTGTTCTTATCAGCTTAATATCTGATACGTCCCCCATTGGGGGACTTCGATATTAAACTGATTTTTGGACTTAGGTGAGATGTCAGGGGCTTGCTCCGCTCTCGCCACGGGTTGGCCCGGTATTGCAGTACCTCCGGGATTGGCCCACTTCCCCCTCGGGGGATAAAAACAATAAATGGTAGAAAATTCAGCCTAAGGACTAATATCCAGATTTGGTCTGGCTTCAGTTTATGGGATAGCTGTACATAGAAGTAAATGTTTTTGTTTTTAGCTCTGCTGTTTCATGGTTGCATATTTTCTTTTCATTTTTGGTATGATGTGAAAATATGAAAACCACGTAAAGTTGCTTTCCACTAATTATACAGGCTTCATAAGTTTACACTCCACTAATTTTTACACAAGATTCCACAAAGTTTTTAATTATTTGTCCTGTTATTTAACAGATAATTGTTGCATATGTTTTATGACCTGAAAATACATAATAATAACCTCATAAAGTTATACACTACTAATTTTAAGACCTTGTAAGGTTACACTACACTAATTTACGTTGTGTCGCGTTGCGTCATGTCCCATTTAACAACTAATGGTTGCATAATTGCTTTTCCTTTTTGGTATTTTGTAAAAATAAATTTATTTAAAGCACATAAGGTTACATTCCACTAATTATACAGACTTCATAATGTTCACTCCGCTCATTTTACATAAGATTCCACTAAGTTTTTAATTATTTGTCCCGTTTATTTAACAGATAATGAATGCATATGTTCTTTTTCCTTATTTTATGACATGAAAATACGCAATAATAACCTCATAAAGTTATACACTACTGATTTTAAGACTTCACAAGGTTACACTCCATTAATTTACGTTGTGTCGTGTCTCGTCTCGTCGCGTCCCGTTTCATTATTTAACAAAGAATGGTTGGATGGTTGCATATTTGCTTTTCCTTTTTGGTATTTTGTGAAAATACATTATGAAAACCACATACGGTTACATTCCACTAATTATACAGACTTCATAAGGTTACACTCCACTAATTTTTACCATAGATCTAAATACACTGGATTTGAAACATGTCGTAAATCCAATTTATCCGCCAAATAATAATTTACCCATGAATACATGCGCATTATGCTAAGTTTCGCACCGTCTTACGAATTGATCAGATGTAAGAAAATCTAGTATACATATCATTGTTAATTTATTTGTTTTGGGAAAAGTATTTACAATAGCCGGCTATTTCAAAGACGAGTTGAAAGATAATTCTTTATTCTATACAGTGATGTTGGGTTTAGCTTTACTAAAAACGAAATAAATGACAAAAATTACGTTCGTTTGACCGTATGTGAAACTGCGACAGTGACGTGACTGGGCAAATTTAAAAAATATATATATATACATATCGTTGCTGATTTGTTTATTGGGAAAAGTATTTAAGCTAACTGGCTAATTCAAATACGAGCTGAAGGATAATTCTTTATTCTATACAGTGATATCTGTTTTAGCTTTACTAAAAACGAACTTAATAAGAACAATTACGTTCGTTTGGCCGTATGTGAAACTGCGACAGTGATGTGACTCAGCAAATTTAAAATATATATATACATATTGTTGCTGATTTGTTTATTTTGGGAAAAGTATTTAAGCTAGCTGGCTAATCAAATACGAGTTGAAAGGTAATTTTTTATTCTATACAATGATGTCTGTTTAAGCTTTACTAAAAACGAACTAAATAAGAACAATTACGTTCGTTTGACCGTATGTGAAACTGCGACAGTGACGTGACTCGACAAATTAATATATATATATATATACACATATCGTTGCTGTATTATTTCTTTTGGGAAAAGTATTTAAACTAGCTGGCTAATTCAAATACAAGCTAAGAGAATATTCTTCATTCTATAAAGTGACTTCTGTTTTAACTTTAATAAACGAAATAAATAATATGGCCGTAGGTGAAACTGTGACAATGATCATGTGACTCTGCAAATTGTACATATACATGCATAATGATACATGTAAGTACATAAGTTAGCTGGCTCATTAGGTAATTCGACTTGATTTTGGCTTCAGTTAAACTATGATGGATTTAATGATCTATTGTTCCATGTTGCACGTCTGGCGCTTTCTAATTAACACCGTTCGATACTGAATATACAGTGTGGTCAACGTGTCTGTGTCGGCATTTTGTATTTTCATACAATTCAGTTTTGTCACCATGTGTGCCAATAAACAGGATGTAATAATCCGTGGAATGCTTTCCGTTTGGTTTTATTACACCCTTCCAAATCAGAGGTGTCATACCGAATGTACAAGGTGGTCATGCGCGATATTTCGGTATATTGTCCCCTGAGAAGGGCTGTAACAGATATAATTCAAAGGGTTGTTTTGTGTTCCAAATAACAGGATGTTGGTGATCGATATAATATTTCTGTTTTATTACACGCAAGTATCCCAAAAGTCAAACGTGTCATACCAAATACACAGGTATCGCATCGTATTACTATTTTTCAACCAACTTAAACAGCAAAATTTGAGACGAAAACAAAGGCTATACAGAAATCGAAGGCCGTCATTCAAATCTACACAATAATGGCAATACAAAGGAATAATTATTTTGAATATCAAACCATAGATAAAACAGGAGTTTCACTTAGAATGTGTATACATTTTTATGAAAAATAAAGGCGGTTTTATTTATGAATTTTCAACCAATTTCCACCAAATTCAACTGCGTAATTTGAAAACAAAACAAAGGCTATACAGAAATCCAAGGCCGTCATTCAAATCTTCACAATAATGGCAAAACAAAGGAATAATTATTTTGAATATCGAACCATAAATAAAACAGGAGTTTCACTTAGAATGTACTAAATAAAAAATATATGAAAAATAAAGGCGGTTTTATTTATGAATTTTCAACCAATTTCCACCAAATTCAACATTCGTAATTTGAAAACAAAACAAAGGCTATACAGAAATCCAAGGCTGTCATTCAAATCTAAACAATAATGGCAATACAAAGAAATAATTATTTTGAATATCGAACGATAAATAAAACAGGAGTTTCACTTAGAATGTGTATACATTTTTATGAAAAATAAAGGCGCTGACTGGTTGGTACCCTGTTGTTTACTGCAGAATAATCAGGGAACCAGCTTATTGGCCATTCGGCGGATAAATCGGGAATTAACAAGGAGCATATAGGGAGTTTCAAATCCAGGGTACCTGTATATCCATGTTTTTACACACGATTCCACTTAGTTTTTAATTATTAATTTTCTTTTTCTATGATTTGAAAATGCATAATGAAAACTTCATAAAGTTCCACACTATGAATTTTAATACCTCATAAGGTTACACTCCACTAATTTACATTGTGTCCCGTCCTGTTGCGTCCCGTTGCATTATTACATTATAAAAAAAACATAAGGTTACATTCCACTAATTATACAGACTTCATAAGGTTACACTCCACTAATTTTTATGTAAGACTCCACATATTTATACCCCTGCCAAACAAGCTTTATTGGGGGCTATATAATAATCGCTTTCGAGTTATTTAGCAGATAATGATTGCGTATTTGCTTTTCCATTTTGGTATGATGTGAACATACTTAATGAAGACCACTCAACTAATTATATAATTATAAGACTTCATAAGGTTACACACCACTTATTTTTACTTTAGACTCCACATATTTTAATTATTTGTAAATTGTTGCGTTATTTAACAGATAATTGTTGCATATTTTCTTTTGCTTTTTCTTTAATATTTAATATGTGAGACTCCACATATTTTTCAATTATTTGTAATTGAGACTGCTCAGTACAAACTTCAGAGTATTCCCACGCATCCATATTAAAGCAATGATACCTATTATGACTGGACACCAATATGGGAATATTAATCACCTTCATTAAATTTGAGTTTTAATTTATATGAAAATACAGAATCAGTACCTTTTTTGAGGATACACACATGGTCACCAAGCAGGGGTATTAATCACCTTTAGTGATAGCTCTAGTTACTACTTGCGTTCCTCAAAGTTTTGAATGGGTTGTTCTCAAACTTCATATACACATAAAACTGATGACTTTATGTCCCTAGACAGTACCCATTGTTGACGGCCTAATTTATTACAGAATTATGGCCCTCTGTTTGACTTAGAATTTAAGCGAGGGTATTCATCACCTTCAGTAAAAGTTCTAGTTTTACTTATAAGCATACATATGATATTTTCAGGACCTCTATCTGGGAGTTTAGTGATTTTTTTAAGGGAGATTCATGCAAAAATCTGGGAGGTTTTTTCGCAGGCTATTTTATACTCTGGAGCAGTATTATTTACCAAATACTAAAAAATACACTTTTAAACATGTTTTTTCATTGATTTCAGGGGAAATAACAAGAATGATAAAAAATAAAGTCTAAATAATATTTTATTTTCATGCTTTTTTCATTTTCTATTTTATTTTTAATTATTAATTTTAATAATTATTAACATTAATAACCAAAAATTAACATGCAAGATCATCTAACACTATATATATTTGAGCTTTATATTATGGTCTTAACTCTGACTCTCTCAAATAAGAATCATGCATGCGTCATCTCTTGAACACAGCCCTGTACACTTTAACACAGTGAACTTTCACTAACTGTCCTAAACTTAGTTGAGGGCTGGCATGGCGCAGTCAGTAGCGCGGCGGATTTGTAACCGGAGGCCCCGGGTTCAATCCTCCGCGGTGCCACTGAGTTCCGCCGGTGTGTTCTTGGGCAAGACACTTTCCCTTAGCCTTGTCTCCGATGTGGATGTAAACCTGGCGGTCCCGTGTATCAATTTATCCTCCGAGCACGTTAAAGAACCATAGGAATCTATTCGATAACAAGAGTAAGGCCCGGATTCCTATGTATCCTTCGCCTCTCTCTGGGGCGGCTCTAAATAACATAAACTTAGTTGCATACACCCTTACACAGAACAAAAGCAACCAACATCAATCAAGGAATCCCCTTTTTTTTTGAAGCAAAATCTTGAATCAAACATACATACAAACATCGAACAAAAGCAATGTATGTCAATCATGAAACTCCTTTTGAAGTAAATCTTTATAAAATTCATTGATTAAATCAAACATACACACCAAATTCATGCCGACAAAGTATACTTCCGTTTTCGCTATCCGATAATAACTGTGTCACCTTATTCCACTTCTAATTAAATGATACCGGCAATTAGTTTAAAGTCATATGGAACCTGTTTAATTACACACATCATTAAAGACTTCATAAGTGTTCTGCTAATCCTTTGATAAGATTAATTAAGCCAATAAACTGTTTGCAAATAACACTTCCCCCAGGCATCATCCAAATCCAGGTATACATCTTGTCACATGACGTTCTTGCGAGTCGCGAGACAATACAATCAAGTTGGCTTTTAGGCAAACATATACTAAACAAAGAAAATAGACCGATGATTTTCAAAAAATTGATTTTAGCAAGTGTAGATGTGTGTGACACACCTTTGGTGCGCCTCAGTCAGTTCCATGTAGAGTTATTGCCCTTGCACGTAGTAAACGTTGCTATATTCAGCATATGCAATCTTGTGGAGTGAACTACTTTTACAGTTTTCAAGATATTGACTTGAAACTTTGTAAACGTGATCAACATGAAGTGTAGATGTGCATGAGACAATTTTGGTGTGGCTCGCTCAATTGCATGCAGAGTTATTGCCCTTGCATTTAGTCAAAATTGCTATATTCAGCATATGCAATCTTGTGGAGCAAACATCTTCTACAGTTTTCAAGATATTGAATTGAAACTTTGTATACCCGATTCAAATGAAGTGAAGATGTGCATGCATGACACAGTTTTTGTTCAGCTCGGTCTATTCCATGCAGCGTTAATTGCCTTTGCACGTAGTAACCATTGCTTTATTCAGCAAATGCAATCTTGTGGAGTGAACTACTTTTACAGTTTGGAAGATATTGAATTAAAACTTTGTGTACATGATAAACATGAAGTGTACATGTACGTGACACTATTTTGGTGTGGCTCAGTCAATGCCATGTAAAGTTATTAGCCTTGATCTTACTAAAAGATTGTTTGCGGGGGTATTTATCACCTTCAGTGATAGTTCTAGTTTACACCGAGTAGTTATAGATTGCCTAGATGTTTATAAAATAGTTTGGTTAGGATAAACTCAGATCCTGCATCCGTACTTGTATCCAGACATGTGGAGTGATGAGATTGAATTTTAACAGCACTTATTTTGATGTCTTATTATAGACTATGCAAGAAAATAAGAACAAGACTTGACACAAATGCCCCCAGAAAAAGGTTTTCCTGAGATAATGTTAACGTTATGGCAATGACACTTTTGATGCATTTGATCTTTGCAGGGACACACCTTCTCATCATAATGCTAAACATTGATATAATTATATCAAAATGCCTTCATAAGTTCAGGATGTGTTGCCGCGGAATGATTTCATTCATTTGACCTTTTGACCTCTAAGTGTGAAATTGACCCTTGTGGTGCGCATGACACACCTTTTCATCATGCATGAGGTAAGGAACTGACGCTTGCGCGCAACACACATTCTTGTTATGATTAACATTTGTGAAGTGCCTTCAAAGTTATGGCTGAGATATGATTTTGCCTCCTTTGACCTCGAATTGTGATCTTGACCTTTGTGTTACTGACCTAATTCTTGACTAACAACCTTCTCGTTGAACTTAATGCAGGCTTTTTTTTCGGAAATAGGGGAGGAGGTCCAGGCCCTTCAATAAGGGGGGAAAAAGCGTGATTTTTGAGGAAAAGGGGAAAAAATAATGCGATTTCGTGATATATAGGAGGAACAGTGTAGTAGGCAGAAATTGAAGATTTGGGTGTGCAAAAAAAATCTCGAAAAGGGGAAAAAAGTAGTCTGTTTTGCCAGGGGAAGGGGCCTGTTTTTGAAGGGAAAAAAGCTCTAACGTTTGTGTAAAGTTTCATAAATTCCATTTAGTATAATGTCCGAGACATGATCTTAACTCACTTGATTTTTTTTACCTCCAAGTGTGACCTTGACCTTAGAGGTACAGACCTGCTTCTTGTGCAAGACAGTCCCTCTCATTGTGAATTGTTAAATTTCCTTCAGTACTTTCACAGTTATGGCTGATAGACGAATGAATGAAAGGACGGATGGTGAAATAACTATATTTCCCCTCACTTCGAGGGCCATAGAAATTTCATATATTTAGTGTTTAAGTTTAGGCTAGATAAACTGTGATATTTTACACATTGATTTCTAGAATATATGCCAGTTTTTTTTGATGTTCCTCGAACTGGAACTACTCAATTCACCCATGATTTAGAAGTTGAATGTTGTGTTAGGATATCAAATTCACATAGCAGTTGATTTGCCAGTCATTGAGTTCATTTACACAAAATGTCAGGGCATAACAGGTGCAGATTGATCAAATGCCTCTTGCTGAAAAATGCAGTGGTATACCAGCAACTTCCTTTATTTAGTGTTTACTCTACTTTTTAAACCAATCAGAAGGCTCAGAATTTCAAATACTTGCACCATTTATTCATGAAGATTTTACTACCAGTGCTCTTCATGATTTAGAGTGTGACCTATACAGAGACTATTGATAAAACCTATTCATAACTTTCACATCTGGTCAACTTCCGCTAGGTTGAGATATTCAGTAGGTGAAAATAAAGGGGTTTACTTCGACTTTATCCTCAATCTCCATGATTTAAATTAAATGTATCCATATTGGTGTTTTAAAATCAGACAACACCAAAAGAAGATAGATGTACTAAAATAAAGCTTTTAATATAATTATCCCTACAAACTAGTTTTATAAAGGGCTAAAGTCAGTTGAGCACCAACGATAAACACCGAGTTTACCCCCTACCAGAATGTGGAGGTCTTTTATTTGATTGATTACTGATTGGTCAAATTATTTTGATGATGTCATTTGAAAGTTATGAATTGTAAACGAGAAATCTTCACCATTAAGAAACCACGGTCGGTCACTACGCTCCCTCCCTTTCGGTTTCTTTAATGGTAAAGATTTCTCTAAAGATAGCCTCTATCCAGTTAATCTATATGCTTATAGAACAGATTGTGGATAATAGCCAGCTCTGATAGCATACTGCAGTCGACAGATAATGTAAACACCACTGTTAGTGAACATCACGCTTAGTGAATATCTATTTATAGAACGATACCCTAGAGTTGTCTGGATTGATTTATGTTTAGTTCAATAAATACACATAAAACAAGGATATCTGAAACAGAATAGATTTAACACAAATAGTGAAAACAAATAAAGGTAGTTGGTTTAAATATGGTTTTAGTTTGTGTAAGACTGCCTACGAAGAGTAAATGTATGAATTGTAATTAATGAAAAGATTAATTCTCTTGTATGCTTAGATTTAAACACCTTTTCTTTGTCAGTGACGGCCTTTATATAAACCTTTTAAAGCCAGCAGGTTGTTATCGCTTCTCGGCCTTTTGGCTAAGATCAAAGTGTAGTATCTGTTCTTATCAGCTTAATATCTGATACGTCCCCCATTGGGGGACTTCGATATTAAACTGATTTTTGGACTTAGGTGAGATGTCAGGGGCTTGCTCCGCTCTCGCCACGGGTTGGCCCGGTATTGCAGTACCTCCGGGATTGGCCCACTTCCCCCTTGGGGGATAAAAAACAATAAATGGTAGAAAATTCAGCCTAAGGACTAATACTATTTTCAGTATGGCTTCAATTTTTTTATGGGATAGTTGTACTCAGAAATGTTTTTGTTTGTTTAATTTGAACTCAAATACTCCTGTTCTCTTGGAATTACTTTCCAATACATGCTAGAGTTCGTGATCACCTGTGACCTTTGCTGTGAGAGCATGTGTCCCTACATGAGTGCATAGGTGCATCCAGATTAGGTACAGGTTCTGTTTATGCTGACTTTTAAGCACAGAATATTAACCAGACTGCATCAGTATGTATGTTCCCTTTTGTTAAAACTAACACTTGTTCGACATTGACAGCTGGTCCTGCTAGATGAATGCAGTCAGATGACGGAGCCCGCCTCACTGCTGCCTGTTGCCAGATTTGCCTGTCATAAACTCATCCTTGTGGGAGACCCAAAGGTAACAACCAAGTTTCAGTGGAATCTAATCACCTGGCCAAACAGTATGCTTTATATGCTGAACGACAAGCAAGGGAGCTACTAGTGTGACCATGCCTAGGATTGATCCCACAACCTCCTGCATTTGTTGTGGATGCTCTACCACTAAAGTACTGCAGCTGTTGATATACTAGCAGACTCTAGAAGTACTTGTTGATAGTCTAACCACTATTATCACATAACTTATGGTGTGGGAATGGAATAACACCATTCTATATTTTCGATATATATATATACCACTAGTTCTATAAGTATGCAAATGAACCTAGTATGCGCTGTCAAAAAAAAATCGATAATGACTATGATCCAAATCCCGCGGTTTATGTCGGTTTCGCGTGTAAAAGAGACAGGCAAAATGCAATAAAAGTCAATCATTCATTATTGAATTTTATTAAACTCGTTAGCATTTTGCCAACTCGTTTAATAAATTCAATAATGAATGAGTACCCATGTAATATCCTCTATTTATCTCACTTGACTTACATAAAGAGAATCTATACCTTTAATGTGTGTGTGAGAATGCCTCGTTCTTTCCAAATGTCCTATGGTTGGAAATCCCTTTCTTACACTTTAAGTAGGTGGCTTCCCATCCCGTTAAACTACCGTCAGCATGTACCTATATCAGGATCTACTGCACATATTTACATCTCTTTATTGATGTCAAAGTTGTTATCCATATTCTATAATTGTATAACCTTTTTCTATGCCTTTTACACTGATCTTAGCCTCAAATTATCTATATATCTATAAATACTGCATCACCCTCTTGAAGACTATGTGCAGACTAGCAATGTTTTATATATTAGACTATATACTCCATGTTAAAAAACATTCTTAGCATTCACATAATTATGATACAATATCAGGATGAAAAAGTTACTTCCAGCTTTCCTAAATTTGCCCTTATATGACTCGACTTGTAAGTGAGGAAGTGTTGATTCTTACGGATGGCGGGAGGTGTACAGTACACCCCGGAATAGTGGGTGGTCTGCCTCTCACCACAAAAAATTGACCATCATATATAACCTTACACGTGTTAAAAATGACGTAAAAACCCATACAAGACTGAATGAACACTATCTTCTAATTAAATAAAAGTCATATATCAGGCTATTATCTAATTTGTGTGTTGGTATGATTTTCAGCAACTTGACCCTACCATCCATGGTGCAGAGGTGGCCCACTCCAGTGGTCTGGAACAGACACTGTTTGACAGACTTATTAAGATGGTAAGATGTTTCTGCTGTGTGTCAATACTAGTAATCATATTGACAAGTATTTGGACATAATCATAACCATATACTGATTGTGATTTGTTTGTGTTAAGTAATTTAGAGATATGTCAAAGAGCAATAAAAACACCTTTGATGTTGTAGTAATAGATATTCAGGTTTGTCTACAACCGTTTGTCTTTTTGTACCTACAGAAAAAGTATCTTAAACTTCTTTGAATAGCATAAACAATAATTTCCTTTTATTTCATGGAAAATCATTGATATCACAATACATTTTAATTTTAATACCTATAACCATACAATTTCATTATTGCATATGCATTTACAAGCTCCGTTTACTTTGTAACAGGAAAAGTCAATATTCGCTCATATTGAGGTGTAGTGAAGTCATATTGGGTGTGTAATGAATACTCTTTGTGATTCAGGTTAATTTTCTGTTCATGTCAAAGAAAAATTCCCACAATGTAATGACAATAATTATGTTGTTTCAAATGAATGTTTTTGGTGAAAATTAAATGTTACAATCTATTTTATTGTTCTAATTTAAAAATGCATATGCAATAAAAAAGGTTATTAGATTTATATTGGGGTATATGTACTCGTTCTTTCGCACATACATATTGCGCTCCTAAAGTCGCACAATATTAATATGTGAAATAACTTGTGCATATATCCCAATACAAATCTAATAACCTGTGATCATTCCTACCTTGGTCAGCCATTACTTCTCGGAATATTACACAAATGACCAGGACAATATATTGGAGTGGTTCATTGGGTTGTTACTTCAACAATATTGCCTGGAGAAGGTTAGTATTTATAATATGAGTTGTTACTAGTAAAGACATACAAATAATACCTTACTATATCACTCAAAATCCAAGCTTATTTATGTTGTATAGGGCTGTCTACCTACCATACTGAGGACCCAGTACAGATGTCACCCCTGTATCAGTGGGGTGGCCAACACACTCTTCTATGGTGGCATGTTGGTGGATGGAGTGTCGGAGAAAGACAGGCAGCCACTTCTGGTAAGTTTATATACTTATGTTTATTCTCCTTTCTCAAAAGTAAGTGTGGCCAGGATAGTAAAACTGCTGCATATAAAACCTTCTCGCCTCTCGTCACTGCGGGTTTGAATCCCACTGGGAGCTTGACTTGGCAAGTGAGAAATTGTCAATTTTTATTGATGGCGGGAGGTATACAATACTGGTTCTACCCTGGAAAAATGGGGTAGTAACAATCGACCATCATGTAAAATATGATAAAAATCATTCAAACAAAAAAACTCTCAGATTGTATGATTGTCTTGGTTGACAACAGTTGACGAACATAATGTTATGCCAATCAGCATGAAATTGTGTCATTCCAGATGTCTCAAAATGGTACAGTTAAAACAATCCCTTGCATCAAAGCCTTGGTTTGGTGAAATCTTTATTGACAACAATGTTTTAATAGATTGACTTGTAAAAAGACATTTGCTCATTAAGTTAGAATGGACCTGACAGATAAGTTAGTTTTCATATAATTAAAGACAAATCTGTGTTCAATGTGAGATATGTACATTGATGGTAATTTTCTTTCGACTAATGTTTTTTTTTAGCAAGATGTTCTTTTTGTTGTGCTTTTCACTGACTGCGCTTTTTCAATGTTTCAAAGAATCTTGCCAGAAACAAAGGTTAAAATAGGGAATATTTTAAAGTTATTAATCAGTAACATAGGTTAAAATGGGGAATGTTTCAAAGAAACTTATCAGAAAAATAAATTCCAATTTCCAAATATCTTGAATATCTTCCAGTTTATTAAAAGTTCTTAATACCATTTTCAGTGTAATATGTGATGACCTTGTCATTTACCATCCACTTAAAGAGGAAAACATGACTGGCATTCTGCTATCAATAGTGCTGAGAAGAAAAATAAAAATGTCATAATAAACCCAATATTATTGGTTAGAAAAGCAGTGGTTTTGGGAAATGTTGTAAACACAACTTTATAATTGATCTTCCTTGATAATGTTTACTTTTCCAGGAAATTCTTCCAACAATTTGTCACTTTGATGTGTCCCGCGGTGAGGAGTGTTGTGAGGGTGCTGGGAGCTACTACAATGAGAGAGAGGCTCAGTTTGTTGTCTTCCTGCTGCAAGTGTTGCTGCATTCTGGGATAGAGCCGACCTCAGTAGGGGTGATAACTCTGTACAGGTCACAGATGTCCAGGATTATGGATCTTCTGACTGGGTAAAATAATGAGTATTTGCTTAATTATACTCCCACTTTCACAAAGTGAAGTGGGGCTATATAGGAACCACGTTGTCCGTAATGTCTCATTGTGTAACACATTTTTGTCCAGTCACGTCGTGTCCTGTCCCGTAACACAGTTTTGTTACTTACATTCCTCAAACAGTTTTGAATGGGTTGTTCCAAATTTCATACACACATGACAACGGATGACCTTATGTCTCTCTACTTCATCCATTGTTTGACTTAGAATTTAAGCGCTGGTATTTATCACCTTCAGTGATAGTTCCAGTTTATTAATTTTCAAACTGACTATCAGCTTTAGTTATGCCCCAACCACCGAATGGTGATGGGGTATATAGCGTTAGCCATGTCTGTCCAAGTGTCCGTCCATCTGTCCCGAAAAGTTTGTGTGTCTATCTCCGCCCACAGTTTTCAATCGATTGTTTTGCAAACTTTGGAGGATGCTTACCTATGATGTCAAGACGTGCATATCGAAATCGACCTTGTATTACAGGAGTTACATCCCTTTTGTTGTTATATTTTTACGTTAAAATAGTTTGTGTGTCTGTCTCCTTGCACAGTTTTCAACCAATTGTTTCAAAACTTTACAGGATGCTTAACTATGATGTCAAGATGTGCATATTCATTCGGCATCAAAATCGACTTTGTAATCCTGTTGTTATGGCCCTTTGGTTGCTAAATTTTACTTTAAAATAGTTTGTGTGTCTATCTCCTCCCACAGTTTTCAACTGATTGTTTCAAAACTTTACAGGATGCTTACCTTTGATGGCAAAATGTGCATATCGATTCCACGTCAAAATCGACCTTGTATTACCGGATTTATGGCCCTTTTGTATCATATTTCTGCTGGTTGTTTTCAGTGGGGGCATTCCTGTCCCATGGACATATTTCTAGTTTTAACTATTTCCCTTTGGAAAAGGTTTCACCTGGAGCTTAACCTTTCCATGACAGGTGTATGTGCCCAGCTAGACGGTGCTCTTGTTCTTGTTTTAAAAATTTATACAACTTGAGGTATTTAAGATTACCACTAAAAATACTTGTTTTCCAGAAGTAAGAGCAAGGTTACAAAAAGTAAGTTTGCCCAAAAATATTTGGCTCTCACAAGTTGGCTCTCACAAGCACACTGTTCATAATTGGTTAATAAATATGTTATAACTTTCAATATGTGTTGACAGACAGGGTGACCAGATAGAGATGAAGGGTGTACAGGTATCGACAGTTGATGCATTCCAGGGTGGAGAGAGGGACGTTATTATACTGTCCTGTGTCAGGACACATGCCTGTGGATTTATTGACAATGACAAGTAAGATGGCTGACATGATAGCCGAGATATAGTTTTACTTTCAATCTACTTCAAATAATACTGAGCACGTTAAAGAACCATAGGAATCTATTCGATAATAAGAGTAGGGCAGGTTCCCGGATTCCTATGTATCCTTCCCCTCTCTCTGGGGCTGCTCTAAATAACCTATACTGTGTTGATGAGCCGTTAAACAACATTCAGTTCAGTTCAAATAATACTGCTCATAGTAGTATTGAAAACTACTAATGGAACCGGAATGAAACTTGACACAATGATACAGGGCAGTGAGAGAGTGCAGAGCACAAGAACCATAACTCTAGCTTGACAAAATTATCCTTCTTTGTACACTTACAGTTATATAACATGTTGAGCGGATATCTATTAATGGATTGGCATTTGCCTTTTAATTAGTAGGCAATGGTGTTATTGTTTTAGACTTTTATTTGCAGAAGTCACTCATATCACATAATATCATACAGACATAAAAACAATTATTAAGTTATTATTATTGTGCTTTTTCCCTTTAATGTCATTCACACAAAGAACCGTTTCAGGGAGCTCCCTTGGGTTCTACCGATAGCTTGTTAAGACCATTTTTTGGTAATATTGAAATATTCTACTTTCAACAAAATAAAATGTGTCTGTTTTAACAATATCCTGGCATTACCAGTTTTTGGTGCCATCGGCAATGCATAAACACGTCTGGTTCAGTTTCAGTAAAATCTAGAATATCTGCCTACCTATGATTTAAACAGGATTTATAGTGGTTATTGTGATATATGTAAATTTAATGACCTTGTTATGCAAACATATAAACTTTATTGGAAACTTTTTTCTTTATTGTTTTAATATTTTAAATAGGTAATCAGTCGTTTTGTGTTTCCTTGTGATTTTTTAACTGGAATACAAAGGGATATTTGTGAAGTGGGAGCATTATTATTATATAAGAATATTTACATATTTTAATAAAAATATTCATGTTTAAGATTGTTGGAAGATGTTGAACTGTTTTAAGATGAGAATATTTCATGTTACCGGTACACGTTTTTAAAAAAACACCTGTAAATTTGACTCAATAGAAGGATTTAAAGATAGCTGTTATGTTTGATAGGAGGACAAACGTGGCATTGACAAGGGCGAGACATCATCTTCTGATTGTAGGCAACCGTAACAACCTTTCTGGCAACTTGCTCTGGGGCAAAGTCATCAGCTACTGTAGAGGTGAGTGACTTGTGTACCTTTAACCTGAAATATACAGCTTCATTCTCTATTAAGCGAGACAGAAAATGTTGATAAAAACTTATCCTTTCCTATTCTTTTTCGCTCTTCTTTCCTCTAATGGTGTGCTGGTACAACTCTAAACTGATGAGGTTTAGTATATATAAAAAAATCACGGTTGACAGGGGCGTTCCTGGGGCTAATTTAGGTATACGCACCATCGAGTTTTGGATTCACAAATGTGCCTAATCCCTCTATACCTTCAGTTTTTATTGCATTTTTCGCATTTTTAGCCTTTTTTATTTGTTTGCTTCTTTAATAGCCTGTACGCACGTGCGTCAGTGCGTATGCCCAGGAACGCCCCTGGTTGACAGACATTAAATCCCAATCCTGATGTCACTTTAAGCCTGCGGATCCAACAGTTGTTGCCATGCATTATGATGAAGCATGTGGATCAGCCTGATGTCACTTTAAGCCTGTTGATCCAACTGTTGTTGCCATGCATTGTGATGAAGCATGTGGATCAGACATTAAATCCCAATCCTGATGTCACTTTAAGCCTGTGGATCCAACAGTTGTTGCCATGCATTATGATGAAGCATATGGATCAGACATTCTAGATCAGGTATTGTGTAAATTATTAAAAGATATGATTTCAGAAGATGTTTGCGTTCTGTTTATTGATTTTTTCCCTCTTTCATATCAGATTTAAGTAATCAGTCGATTTTATTGGTCAGTCCTTATTCCTAGTTTTTCTGTGCTCTACAATCTCCAATGTCTTCACAGTGAAGTAACTTAACGAAAAAAATAGGACTGCAGACTGACCAATAAAATTGATTGTTTACTTCAATCTGATTGGATGATATTAAAGAGGGAAGAACTAAATAAACGGAACAGTAATGTACTTCATGCAAAATTCTATTCAAAAAGACCTAGAGTAATTTACTTCTATTTTAGATTTTGTAAGTAATCGTGAATTTGTTTTAATTATTATATTAATTATTAATTATCTTAAAGGTTATCCTAATGGAATACAGTCTGCAGATGAGGCAAGACACAACCTAGAACATTATCTAGAAACAATCAAGTTATCTGGGCCCAGTGTGGCTAGCAAGGGACTTAACTCAGATGCCAGCAAGGGACATAATTCTGATGCACAGAACTTAGACAAAATTGTTAAATCTCGGAAAAGAAAAGGTGGGAGAAAACGCAGATTGTCAGAAAATGACACAGTTAGTTCCCCTGATTGTTCAAATATTGAAAATAGTACGAAAAACTGTGAGGGAAAACTATCAGAAAAAAAGAATTTGATAAAAAAGAAAAGGACATCAATGCAGAGGGAAAATCTGGATAGTTTTTCATGTAGTGAAGATGAAATATTCGAACATCAGAATGTAAAATCATTGAAGGAAAAAAGGAAAAAGTCGATATTGAAAGAAGCGACAACAGACTGTGATAATTCCGGAAGTGCACCAATGTCTCTCTCTGCAAGTTCTGGTAGGTTGTTATGGCATCATATTTTACGGGTATCTGCATGTATATTAAAAATCAAAAAGAATTGAACCATTTTTTGCACATAGAAAGGCGATATTCAAAAAAGTTTGTCTTTACTTCCAGAAAATAGATTTTTGACATTTGCCCAATTTCATAAAAAAATTGTATTTTTTGTTGGTTAAATTATTAATACCCACTGATACGCTTGTTTACTAGTTTATTGGATACATACATAATTTGCGTACAGAGCCGCGTATCTGTGGGGAGCTATGTTCCCGGTACACTGAATGATATAAGCTTACCTAATATTTTCTTTTTCACAGGTCATTCACAAGATGACAGCTGTAACTTGGTCCAGAGTCTTCCTGTGCTTCATGATCACACAAAAGATCTTTCAAACAAACAATCACAGAGCAAATCTAGGTCAAGACATGCTGACAAACTTAACCCAGATTTGTTCGACTCTGAACATGAAGATTCTGAAGATGAATTGCCAGCCTTTAATTGTGGAGAAGGTTGAATTATGAACTTTAAATTGATTAGAAAAGTGAGCCAATTAATTGATAAACAAAGTGTAAAATATTATGGACAACAAAGACGCTAGAAATGTGATAATTTTATTACATGGCTTCCTTTCCAAATTGGGGACAGATCCGTCAGTCACCGTTCGTCAATAATTTTTGTAAACATTTTCAGATTTTCGCAAAATGACAGTTAGAAATATTGATGCGTGCGTTGAAGAGTTATTAAACTGTTAAACTGTTTTGGAATTTCATATCCTATACTTCTTTACCACTTTAAATAATGAGGTGTAACTTCATGTGTGTTTTTAAGAATTTATTCAAATTTGTTCAACGTTCATGTGCTTTTAAACGCCAGGAACAAATGTCAAATTCCATGAAACGCGTTAGAGCTGCCATTCACAATCAGTTTACTCAACAGAATGTATCAAGTGAATGTTAATATATAATCAATAGGCAGTATGTTACAACAAGAATTAAATGTTGCACATTAAGGAAATGGACCCCACACACCCCTCACCCCCCCCCCCCCCCCCCCCAAAAAAAATCCTTCTCTGATGATGCTATTTGGTTATTTGGCACCAGATTGACAGAATATCTTGTGTATTTGGCACCAGATTGACAGAATACCTTGTGTATTTGGCACCAGATTGACAGAATACCTTGTGTTATTGGCAGTATAATTGAAAAGTTTGAGCCTGGATAGATTAATTTTGTCATTAAGCATTACACTTTCCAAAAATTGTTCCAGCATGTTGTTAATAAATGAGGTTCAGCCCAACTTTATGTGTGCTATTGTGTCGCCTGCTTAGCATGGCAGACGCTTAGAGATCACTATGCCCGTCATCCGTCACACTTTAACCTGCAACCTATAACCTTGGCCGTAACTTGAAAAATATTTGACCATCTTTACCCAAGGAATGTTGTTACACATCCAAACACTCCGACTTTCGTTTTGGCAGAGTTATGCCTCCTTTAATAAAACTTTAACCTGCAACTTTACCTAGCTCATAACTGACCTATTGTCATGAAACTTTATACAGTTCTTCCTTATCAGTTATCCAATGCACATGGTTAGATTGTACTTGCTGAAATAAGAACTTGTGACACGAGTGTTCCCTGGAATACCCTTCTAGTTAGAATTTACATATGCCAAATGGTTCATAATAAAGAAACATTATAATTTTCTATATGCTCTGCTTGATTTAATTTAATTCCAATAGTCCAATAACACCAGTTTTATCTATAATTGTGCACACTGTATTGAACACCAGTAGACCACCCACCCATAGTCTTTACTCCGGACATGTAACAGAACAACAGTGACCCCAGATTACTCTGTATCCACCTCTTGTCTGGCAGCAGATCTAAATATGAGGTGGCACTTAACAATTCACAAGTATGTTGACCCTTTGTTGTCAGATATTGTAGATCCAGACCAAGGCTTCTTGGCCCTTAGATGCCAGATAGTGTAGATCCGGACCAAGGCTTCATGGCCCTTAGATGCCAGATAGTGTAGATTGATGGCCCTTGGCTGAGATATTGTAGGTCCAGTCCAAGGCTTGATGGCCCTTGGCTGAGATATTGTAGGTCCAGACCAAGGCTTGATGGCCCTTGGCTGTGAGATATTATAGATTTACACCAAGGCTTGATGGCCCTTGGTTGTGAGATGTTGTAGGTCCAGACCAAGGCTTGATGGTCCTTGGCTGAGATATTATAGATCCAGACCAAGGCTTAATGACCATTGACTGAGATATTGTAGATCCAGATCAAGACATAATGACCCTTGACTGAGATATTGTCGATCCAGACCAAGGCTAGGTGGCCCTTGGTTGTGAGATATTGTATATCCAGACCAAGGTGTGATGACCCTTGACTGAGATACTGTAGATCCAGACCAAGGATTAATGATCCCTGGCTATGAGATATTGTTGATCCAGACAAGGCTTGATGACAATTGGCTGTGAGATATTGTAGAGCCCGACCAAGGCTTGATGACAATTGGCTGTGAGATATTGTAGAGCCCGACCAAGGCTTGAAGGTCTCACACCACAATTAATTTTCCCATAGGGTTACTGTACAGCCTTTTCCAACATCTGAGCTTCAAAGCAGGGCAGCAGACATTGTTGTTGGTTTAATATCTTCAGTATAGCCAAGACCAGTAATTTAAAACAATAAAATATATAAGTTAGCCAGGTTGGTTTTTTTTCTCGCTCATGTTTTGTGAACCCTATGGAAAATACAAAATTCATACACTATCTAGCTGAATATGTGGTGCTTCGGTCAAACAATTCTGAAATTTGAATGAAACCTCATATCAACATGGGATTTTCTGTATCATCTGTCTTTTACACTGCAGATGTATGCTAAAGCAAAGAAAAGCCTATTTTTCAAATTAAAAATTGCCTAAAATTGAGAAAAAATAGAATTATTTTCTGTTTTCCTTTTGTCTCTAGGTCCGTGAGCTTTCAGGGGAGATAATAGAGGTGTGAGACCTGAAGAGAGTAAATATTTTTAGCAACATCATCCATAACATAACATTTAGTAGCTATGTGCAGTACCTATAAAATAAGACCATAAGCATGCTTCTATCATATTTACAAGTGAAATGATTCAGGATTATGTGATTGAGAGTAACGCGTGGATTCGACAAGTTCCCGCTGTGAAATAAAAGTCCAAAACATGTTTTCATAATATGTAGCATTTGTGTGATAACTACACCATTTGTGCCTCAATATTCATGAGATTTTTACCACAATCCCCTTTTGTCATCTGCTATCTTATAATTATGATTAAAATAATATTAGTTCATATCATGGTATCAAACATATGTATTCAATGATCAACTGCTGAAATTTTAATAGGAAAAATATCATTTCTTTCTGTATCCATGGTAACAAGATAAAACTCTAAAGTATACCAGTCAATAGCTATGCATTTAGATTCTACATGTCAAATTAACCCCCAAATTAGCTTAGGTCTGCGTATATGAAAAGATATGAAAGTCTGAGTATCACTTGAATTTTGGCGGTATTGTGCCTTTAACATAAAAATACACAAGAAATGCCACCAAATTTAGTATTTCTGTAATATATCTGCCATTTTTCTCTCAATCTGCATGAAAATTTCCCCAAACATGATCTGTGTCACCTGCTTTCAGGAAATGCATCACAATACATAAATACTCCATATAGAATAGAAAATAATTGAAGCTGTAACTGTAACTGTTTCGGTAAAAAAAAAAAAAATCAAGAAATGCACCTATTTCGACTAGATAACAGAAATACAATAATAAGAAATTCCACCTAAACAGAACAGCAACATTATTTGTCTCTGTAATAAATATGGAGAACACCAACAGAAACTTGATAGTTGGAAGATACAACAACAACAACAACAACAGCAGCAGCAACAACAATCACTTATGTGATCACTGTCCAGTATGGCATACAAAGATGAGTTGTTGACAACTTTAAATTTGAGACATCAACAATATGGGAGATATCAGATATATCAGATATATCAAATTAGATATCTGCTGTCTCTGTGATATTTCCTTACAGAAACATGTGGCTTCTGACACAATGCACATGTATACACCAGAAAACATCATGTTTTTATTTATCACATGAGTTGTCATGATTACACAGCTGTCAAAAAAGTATACATACAAGCACACAAATTGCTCGAAAATGTTATTATGAGATTTATATCAAATACCTGATATGGGCATATACTGGACACAATATGTGCCAAACACATTCTTCATCTGTACCAACAACTAGTTGAAATTGTCTGACAAATCATTACTTTGAAACTAAAACACAAATCAATTGAATCAAGGTGTATAACGGGCTTTAAGAAAAAGACGTCTGTGGGACTATGATGAAAAATTAGCTACTCTTCAGGTCTCACACCACAATTAATTTTCCCATAGGGTTACTGTACAGCCTTTTCCAACATCTGAGCTTCAAAGCAGGGCAGCAGACATTGTTGTTGGTTTAATATCTTCAGTATAGCCAAGACCAGTAATTTAAAACAATAAAATATATAAGTTAGCCAGGTTGGTTTTTTTTCTCGCTCATGTTTTGTGAACCCTATGGAAAATACAAAATTCATACACTATCTAGCTGAATATGTGGTGCTTCGGTCAAACAATTCTGAAATTTGAATGAAACCTCATATCAACATGGGATTTTCTGTATCATCTGTCTTTTACACTGCAGATGTATGCTAAAGCAAAGAAAAGCCTATTTTTCAAATTAAAAATTGCCTAAAATTGAGAAAAAATAGAATTATTTTCTGTTTTCCTTTTGTCTCTAGGTCCGTGAGCTTTCAGGGGAGATAATAGAGGTGTGAGACCTGAAGGCCCTTGGCTGTGAGATATTGTAGATCCAGACCAAAGCTTAATTACCCTTGGCTGTGAGATACTGTAGGTCCAGACGACCAAGGTGTGATGACCCTTGACTACGAGATATTGTAGATCCAGGCCAAGGCCTGATGACCCTTAACTGAGATGCTGAAGATCCAGATCAGGGCTTAATTACCTTTGGCTGCGAGATATTGTAGATCCAGACCAAGGCTTAATGACCCTTGGCTGTTTGATATTGTAGATTCAGACAAGGATTGGTGGTCCCTGGCTGTGAAATATTGTAGATCCAGACCAAGGCTTGATGATCCCTGGCTGTGAGATATTGTAGATTCAGACAAGGATTGATGGTCCCTGGCTATGAAATATTGTAGATCCAGGCCAAGGCCTGATGACCCTTAACTGAGATGCTGTAGATCCAGATCAGGGCTCTATTACCTTTGGCTGCGAGATATTGTAGATCCAGACCAAAGCTTAATTACCCTTGGCTGTGAGATACTGTAGGTCCAGACGACCAAGGTGTGATGACCCTTGACTGCGAGATACTGTAGACCCAGGCCAAGGCCTGATGACCCTTAACTGAGATGCTGTAGATCCAGATCAGGGCTTAATTACCTTTGGTTGCGAGATATTGTAGATCCAGACCAAGGCTTAATGACCCTTGGCTGTTTGATATTGTAGATTCAGACAAGGATTGGTGGTCCCTGGCTGTGAAATATTGTAGATCCAGACCAAGGCTTGATGATCCCTGGCTGTGAGATATTGTAGATTCAGACAAGGATTGGTGGTCCCTGGCTGTGAAATATTGTAGATCCAGACCAAGGATTGATGGTCCCTGGCTGTGAGATACTGTAGATCCAGACCAAGGTCGATCCAGGGCAAGGCTTGATGGCCCTTAACTGAGATGTTGTAGATCCAGACCAAGTCTTAATTACCCTTGGATGTGATATATTGTAGATCCAGACCAAGGCTCAATGACCCTTGGCTGTGTGATATTGTAGATCCAGACCAAGGATTGATGGTCCCTGGCTGCGAGATTTTGTAGGTCCAGACCAAGGCTTGATGATCTCTGGCTGTGAGCTATTGTAGATTCAGACCAAGGATTGGTGGTCCCTGATTGAAATATTGTAGATCCAGACCAAGGATAGATGGTCCCTAACTGTGCAGTATTGTAGATCCAGAGCAAGGATTGATGGTCCCTGGCTGTGAGATATTGTAGATCCAGACCAAGGAGTGATGGTTCTCTGGCTGTGAGATACTGTAGATCCAGACTTGATGGCCCTTGGTTGTGAGATGTTGTAGGTCCAGACCAAGGCTTGATAGCCCTTGGCTGAGATATTGTAGGTCCAGACCAAGGTTTGATGGCCCTTGGCTGTGAGATATTGTAGGTCCAGACCAAGGCTTGATAGCCCTTGGCTGAGATATTGTAGGTCCAGACCAAGGTTTGATGGCCCTTGGCTGTGAGATATTGTAGGTCCAGACCAAGGCTTGATAGCCCTTGGCTGAGATATTGTAGGTCCAGACCAAGGTTTGATGGCCCTTGGCTGTGAGATATTATAGATCCAGACCAAGGCTTGTTGACCATTGGCTGCGAGATATTGTAGATCCAGACCAAAGACTGATGGCCCTTGATATATAGAGAATGGCTAGATGGTGTGTTACATTTAAGAAAACATGTTTTTTTAGTTGTTTATCTTGATTTTATCTTTTAGTAAGATGTTGTCTTTGTGCATGGTTTTCCTGTTTGAATGTAAAATATCCTGACATGGATGATTACAAATAGTTCCTCTGTGGTGTCCAGTGCTGGTGTCCAGTGTTGGTGTCCAGCATTGATGTCCAGTGCTTGTGTCCTGTGCGGGTGTCCAGTGTTGGTGTCCAGTGCTGGTGTCAAGTGAATTTATGTTGGGGCCTGGATTCTCCTAGTTACCTTGTCGCACTTGCTATAACAAACAACATAAGTTGGAAAACTATTAAAAATCAAACAAAACCTGGATTGGAATAACTATTTAATTAGCAATATAATAAAAAAACAATATTGCAACAATACAACATGTTTTTCAGGAATTATTGCGACCTGCAAAACTAAAGACTGTTACCATTGCCGCTGCAACACTTGTGGCTTCCAGAAGCATTTACTCTAGCACGTCTACGGAAACATTTCTGATATAATAATGGGTTTTTACAGGCACACAAGCACAAAACGGATATATATGGCTCCAACACATGAACACTCCAGACCCATCTACATTTACATAAAGATAACATTATGCAGAATGGACCTAGAACCTTCACAGCTGTAATTCTGCATTATAAATAGACGATTCAGCAAAATATTACAGTTTGGAGCCACTTTGTCCTATTCATGTTCATTTCAGTGACATCATCAAAATAATTTGACCAATCAGTGATCAATAAAATAAAATAGACCGCTATAAAACAGCGTTTAAATATAAATGACTGTAGTAGTCACAGTTTATAGATATCCCACCACCTTACTTCCTTTATGTAAGCGACGCGTCTGAATTATGTAAACAATATTGAGTGAAAGCCCAATACATGTATATCTTTTTATAGAACATAGATCAGACGCTTGGCCACGATCGTGGTTGAAGTGCGCTTTACTTAGCTCATCAACACAATATAGGTTATTTACAGCCGCCCCAGAGGGAGGGGAAGGATACATAGGAATCCGGGAACCGTGCTCTATTCTTATTATCGAATAGATTCCTATGGTTCTTTAACGTGCTCGGAGGATAGACCAATACACGGGACCGCCCGGTTTACTTGCTGCACATACACTAGCAGTCGTGCAATGACACTCACAAAGACCAGGCAAATATTATATACCTATAAATTACGGTGTACATAATTGACAAAATCGAAATAGCAACCCCCGATAAGCCAAAAATACATTTAAAAAATAGGTCAAATCAAAGGGCAGTAGATTTGTTGTACTAAATGTCATTTATTCAAAATGATTTTTATATGTCTTTAAGGTAATATAATTATCTGGTGATGTTTGTTTTATTTGAATACATTACAAAAAGAATTGTAGGACCACCTGCGCTTGATAGCAAAGGTGATGCTGCACAATAGAGTTTGTTCACGGATGTGCGGATAGTTGGATGGGTGTTTTTCAACATGGCTTTTAAATGAATATTCATGAGGTTGTGTTAACCAATCAGAGAGTATTAACCAAACAGAAAAGATTGGTCTACACAAAATCATGTAAAAAAAAAAAGAGGGCCTGTGGACACTCCACTGGCTAAAGATAAAGTTTATGTATAAGGGGCCATAACTCTTTCAAAAATCATTCAACCGGAACATGGCAATGACATATGCAACTAGGCTTGGTACTGATCATCCCTGCCAGGTTTTGCTGAAATCCGGCCAGAGGTTCAGGAGAACTAGTCTGTACAAGGTTAGTGTATTAAAACCTTTAAGGGGCCATAACCCTGCCAAAATTCATTCAACTGGAACACGGAAATCAAATGCCCAAATAAGCTTTGTACTGATCATCCCTGCCAAGATTCGTTGAAATCCGGTCAAGGGATCAGGAGAATTAGTCCGGACAAAGTGTGTATTAAAAACCTTAAAAGGGCCATAACTGTACCAAAAATCATACAATATAACAGACTATTACGGCGATAATATGCACAACAAGGCTTGATACTGATCATCCTTGTCAAGTTTCGTTGAAATCCGGTCAGGGGTTCAGGAGAACTAGTTTGAAAAATGTTTGTATCAAAAACCTTTAAAGGGTCATACCTCCGCCAAAAATCTGTCAACTGGAACAGGATGATGATATGCACAACTAGGCTTGGTACTGATCATCCCTGCAGTTTCGATGAATTCCAACCAAGGGTTCAGGAGAAACTAGTCCAAAGTTTGTGTATTCAAACCGTTAAAGGGACACAACTCTGCCAAAAATAATTCAATCAGAACACGGCAATGATATGCACAACTAGAACTGGAACTGATCATCTCTAAAAATAATTGTTTAAATCCGGCCAGAGGTTCAGGAGAACTAGTCCAGACAAAGCCACAACTCCGCCAAAATCATTCAACCTGAACATGGTGACGATATGTACAACTAGGCTTGGTACTTACTGATCATCCCTGCAGTTTCACTTAAATGAACAAGTTGTCTCCCGTAATAAATAACAGTTTCCTTCCCTAATGAAAAGGAGTTATTTCCCCCGATAGAAAGGAGTTAATTACCTCCCCTAATAAAAAAGGAGTTGCCTCCTCTTGTATAAATGAGTTACTTCCCCTAATGAAAAGGAATTGCCTCCCTGGGTAAAATAGAAAAGGAGTTACTCACTAAAAAGTAGTTGCCTCCCCTGGTAAAATTACTCGCCGAGAGAGAGTTACCTCTCATAATAAATAGCAATTACCTCCCCTGATAAAAAGAAGCTACTTCCCCAGATAAAAAGGAGTTACTTCCCCCTAATAAAAAGGAGTTACCTACCCTAATGAAAAGTAGTTGGTAAAAATTAGTAATTTCTCCTGATAAAAGGGCAGTTGCCTCCCCTAATAAGTATACTGAAAGGAAAAAGAAACGCGACACGGAAATCCGCTATATATTGTATATACTGCACACTTAATTCCATATATATTCCAAGGAAATCCCAAGATGTTTTGTAAAAAAAGAAGTTGCAGTTAGAGAAAGGACACAACTGTGATGTTGTAGACGTTTTAATCTTTTACTTCCTCCAATAAAAAACAGCTCCCCTGATAGAAAGGAGTTACTATCCCTGATAAAAGGGAGTTACCTCCCCTGATAAAAATGAGTTACCTTCCCAATAAGTAACAGTTGACTCCCCTGGTCAAAATGAGTTACTTCCCCTGAGAAACAAAATGTACCTCCCCTGAAGAAAAGGAGTTGCTTTCCCTGATAAAAAGGAGTTACCTACCCTAATGAAAAGTTGCCTCCCCTGGTAAAAACGAGTTATTTCCCCTGATAAAAGGGAGTTACTCACCTGATAAAAAGAAGTACCTCACCTAATCAATCGTGAATGCTCGGCCAATTCCGTCTTTCTTCGGGATCCCACCACATGTGTCACGGCGCTTCGGTATGTTCAAAATATTAACATTCTGTAAGCCGCAAGGCAATGGCACAGAAAATAGTGCAGTGTCGCTATGTAAACAATATGGCCGCTGGCCACACATGTTGATGTATAATTTGTGTTGAATGTTTGTGTTTTACAATGCAGATTATTGATGGAGCAATCGGCATTGCAACTTTTGGATGAGGTTATCTAAGGCGCGATGACGTAACCAATATGGAAACCTGCGTATTACATTCGAGTAATGTTGCAAAGCAGTGTACAAGATGTTTCGAATGTCCCCTAATAAGTAACAATTCCCTCCCTGGTAAAAACGAGTTACTTCCCCTGAGAAACAGAAGTTACCTCCCTTAATAAAAAACTTACCTCCCTTGATAGAAAGGAGTTACTTCCCATAATAAAAAAGGAGTTACCTCCCCTTCTAAGTTGCTTCCCCTGATTAAAAGGAGTTGCCTACCATAATAAAAATAAATTATTTCCCCTGATAAAAGGGAGTTAACGCCCCTTATAAATAACAGTTACCTCCCCTGACAAAAATAAGTTACTTCCCTTAATAAAAAAGAGTTACTTCCTCTGAAAAAAAAGTTACCTCCTCTGACAAAAAGGAGTTGCCTCCCCTGGTAAAAATGAGTAACCTTTCCTAATAAGTTGCCTCCCCTGTTAAAAATTAGTTTCCTCCCCTAATAAAAAAACTTACCTCCCTTGATAGAAAGGAGTTATTTCCCATAATAAAAAAGGAGTTACCTCCCCTTATAAATAAGTTGCTTCCCTTGATAAAAAGGAGCTACCTACTGTAATAAAAGCGAGTCATTTCCCCTGGTAAAAATTAGTTCTTTCCCCTGATAAAAGGGAGTTACCTCCACTAATAAAAATGACTTGCCTCCCCTGGTCAAAATGAGTTACTTCCCCTGAGAAAAAGAAGTTACCTCCTCTACTAATAAAAAACTTACCTTCCCTGATAGAAAGGAGTTACTTCCCGTAATAAAAGCGAGTTACTTCCTTCTAATAAGGAGTTACCTCCCCTAATAAAACAAGAGGCCCAAGAGAGCATGAGGACGCTCCATTGGCTAAAGATAAAGCTTATGTATAAGAGGCCATAACTCTGTCAAAAAGCCTTCAACCGGAACATGGCAATGGCATACGCAACTAGGCTTGATACTGATCTTCCCTGCCAAGATTCTTTGAAATCCGGCCAGGGGATCAAGAGAATTAGTCTGGACAAAGTTTGTGTATTAAAACCTTAAAAGGGCCTTAACTGTGCCAAAAATTATTCAACCAGAACACGGCAATGAGAGACGCAACTAGGCTTGGTATTCATCCCTGCCAAGACTCGCTGAAGCACGGCCAGGAGTTCTGAAGAGACACTAGTCTGGAAAACGTTTGTATATTAAAACCTTTAAAGGGCCATAACTCTGCCAAAAAAATCATTCAGCCGAACAAAGCAATAATATGCACAACTAGACATGGAACTGATCATCACTAAAAGGTTTTGTTTAAATCCGGCAAGGGGTTCAAGAGAACTAGTCCAGACAAGGTTTGAGTATTAAAACCTTTAAAGGGCCACAACTCTGCCAAAATAATTCAACCGGAACACGGTGACGATATGTACAACTAGGCTTGGTACTGATCATCCCTGCGAATTTTCATTTAAATCCGGTCATATGAAGGCCCTTTCGTCTTGATGCAAAATACAGAATTTTTTAAATAAATCAAGGGCCATAACTCCGGTGTTACAAATCCGATTTGGTTGGTTTTCAAACATGTCCAAGGTTTTATTGATAGTAACAATCTGATAAAGCGTGGTAAAGATCGGATGAAAAACGAAGGCCCTATCATTTTAATGAGGCAAAGTACAGCATTTTTAACTAAATCAAGGGCCCGATCTGGCTGATTTTCGAACTTGTCCGAGCTTTCATTGATATTAACAATCTGATAGTTTGGTAAAGATCGGAGGAAAAATAAAGGCCCTATCGACTGAACGTGGCAAAATGTAGCATTTTTAACTAAATCAAGGGCCATAACTCCGCTGTTACTGGTACGATCTGGCTGGTTTTCGAACTTGTCCGAGCTTTCATTGATATTAACAATCTGTTAAAGATTTGAAAAATGAAAGACCTGTCGTCTTGAGGCAAAATTTAGCATTTTTCAATAATTCAAAGGCACATAACTCTGGTGTTCCCGGTCCAATATTGCTGGTTTTAGTGTTTTCAAAGTTGACCAAGCTTTCATTGATATTAACAATCTGTTAAAGTTTGGTAGTGATCGGATGAAAAATGAAGGTCCTATCGTCTTGAAACAAAATATAGCATTTTTAACTAAATCAAGGGCCATAACTCCAGTGTTACTGGTCCTATATGGCTGGTTTTGGAAATTATCCAAGCTTTAATTGATATTAACAATCTGTTAAAGTTTGGTAAAGATCGGATGAAAAATTAAGCCCCTATCGCCTTAACGAGGTCAAAGTTGGCAGACGACGGACAACTCATCCCATAAGCTCTGCTGGCCAAAAATGTTCCTGAAGAATACAGAAACATGAAACAGTTTTCATTTTTGGTATGCACGGTGTATTAAAACTTGTGCGATGATGCAAACTTTAATCTTATTAAAATAAAGAAGGGATGGTCCTTAAATTATTTTGAGGAGTATATGTATCTATATATGTATGTAGATTTGTATCTATGTATGTATATATATATATATATCCATATATATGTATCTAGGTATGTGTCTACGTATATATCTATGCATGCACCTACACGTATATATCTATGAATGCACCTACACACGCATAGGTCAAGGTCGGGCTTTCTGGCCTACTTTTAGGAATTGAATTGAATTGGATTTATAGTCGCACCAACAGCTAAGGTCATATGGCGACTTTCCAGCTTCCATTGGTGGAGGAAGACCCCAGGTGCCTCTCAAGGCAATTTTCGTGCACGGGGATGACATTGATGTATCCTTTATGTTACCAATAATTGGTCAATAAACACCTCAGCATGTGCCTCGGTGCGCCTCAGCATGACTACGGCACTGCATGAAGAATGAACACAGTATTCAACATTTTATTTACATACTAGGTAATGATTGTTTCTGTAAAACCACAGTTGTTATTTAAATGTAATACCATGCAATACAAACTTTCCAATCAACCTGTCTCCCTCTGAGGTTGCTGTCAAAATATGATCTAATATGATGTGTAAATGGACCGTTATACCTAATTGCATTTACAAAAGTAACCTTAATGTCAGTCATTCTAGTTATTATACCTTGGCTGCAAGAGTATCAGGTCTGGATTGCGACATATTATAAATATACACATAATAGCATTTCACTAGTTTCAGTTTTCTCTTAAATAAAATCACGACAAAAACACAGGGCATTCTTGAAGTTAAATTGTGTGGGTTTCAATTTTTATTCACTATTCCACCACAGGTTTAAAGTTACGCAGAAAAACAAGCGGGACGCCATGTGTCTTAAAATAGTCAAGACTGCCATGTGTCCCTTTAAAATGATGTTCGGCAACACCATCACTCAATATGGTTTAACCGACTGAAAAGCTTGACCGACTTCAATTGATGACAATTAGCAGCACTAAATATAGCGGTGAGAATCATATAAAGCTCGTACGTTTTTTATTCTGTACCGTACCAACCTTAGAGCTAGCTATATGATTCTCACAACATAACAGCACCAAATACACTTTCTAATTGGACTTATGCAGAAAACGTTGCCAGCACGTTTTTGCCTCAGAAGTGGATATTACAATTCCCTAAAACCGTAAAAAATATTGATCAGTACCATCAAATGGTGAAATTTCCAAATAACAGAAATCGACGAGGCTCTTCTTAAAGAAACTAATCCATCAAATAACAGCAAAATTACACTGCAAAACCGTTTATCAATAAAATCTATCCAGGTGTTCAGGTCATATAATAATGAATTTGTGCTGATTAAACGTAACGGTTTATTCATGGGTCCTTGAAATACCCGCAACAGAGTATGCATACAATTAATTATGAGTTGATAACTCTTAATTCGACACTTCAGTTTTGGGGTTTGGTCTGGCTGGTTAAAGCTGTTTCTATTGTGTCTCATAATAGATTTTGGATTCTCACAATATGTAAGTTATATATATCTTGTCCTCGGTAGGTTTAAACACAGTGTATTGTAAAATTTGGCTGTTGTTGGCGGGACATCTTTACTTTAAGAAACCCACAAAGAACACACCCGATGTAATCACTACAATATGTAGAAGTCAAAATATACATTCTGGTCCGAAAGAGGATGCACAAAATCCCCTGGTTATGTTGGACATCGTCTTGAGATGTTTACACAATTTATGACGTCACTGAGATTTAGCCCAGATGTATCCCTGTTTATTTAATGTGCTAAAGCTTTATTATACATAGATGACTTTGGTAAAAAAATGTTCTTTTTTTAGCGGACATCTTAAAGTAGCATACGGAGAACGACCGCTAATAGCGCTAAAATGAGACGTCAACTAAATAATCGTTTCTTACAGAACATATTGATGTAAACAGATAAAGGATCGGACCCAGGTACATGATGTAATAGTATTATATAGTTAGAGGAAGGTCCGATTCTTTGTAGATATACGTAATATTTATAGCATATTGTTTTCGAGTTTATGCGATTTATACTGGTTCTCGAGGGCCGCAGGTCTGAGAGTGCAGTATAAATCGCATACGAGAAAAATATGCTATAAATGTTTTGTACCTTAGCCATTTATCCAACTACGCATGCGCAAGAAATTATAGGGCGTTGCAGTTTTCAGTAAAAATAACAGCTCGATCCAATCAAGAAAACACTCAAACCAAGTTTGATATGCGACCCAGTGGCAGGGCTTGACCCCAAGGTCACCATTTGAACAAACTTGGTAGAGGACCATAAGCTGATAGTAAAGACAAAATATTAAACCTCCGGCTCTAGAAGTCTCAGAGAAAACAATAAAAAAATAAATCCCTATATAGGGTTATGTAAAACAT